>VDFB02377869.1:51790-119978 GCA_007258455.2 Sequoia sempervirens
TATATATATATATTGCTACAAATTTTCATTTTTGTAACAAATAATATTCTTGGTTGTTTCGATGCCATAGATAAATTTGGAGTTCTCTTTTTCATAGGTTCTGCTTCATCAGTTCAATTAGGTAAGCAATAGAGACAAACATTCTTAGTAAGCAAAATAATGCATGTAAGCAATTCTATATACATATACACATACATATTATATATATATGTATATGTATACATGTATATATATATACATATACATAAATGTATACACATACATGTATATATATATACACATACACATACACATACACATACATATACACAATATTGTTTGTTGTTTCAGTGCCATAGATAAATTTGGGGTTGTTAGCTTTTTCATATATTTTGCTTCATCATTTCAAACAGGTAAGCAATAGAGACATAAATATTCTTGGTAAGCAAAAGAATGCATGTAAGCAATTCTATATACATATACACATACACATACATACATATATCTATATATATATATATCTATCTATATATATATGTATATACACACACATACATATATATGTATGTATGTATACACACACACATATACATATACATATATATAATATTGTTGGTTGTTTCGGTGCCATAGATAAATTTAGGGGTGTTCTCTTTTTCATAGGTTCTGCTTCATCAATTCAGTCACACAAATATGTATCTATATGCTATACAATTATGTTATGTTGTTCTTCAATTTAGTCATATAAATATTGATGTTTTGTTCATGTGGACCATCAAAAAGTGGGCACGTTTTGGCTCCTCTCCCCTATAGAGTCATGGCTATTGTTGCATTCAGTAATGAATTAGAGAGACTTGATTTTATGAACGCTTTTTTGATGGCAACCTATGTTGCACTTGTCCCAATTCCATTTGAATTGTGAAGTGCTGCATAGAGATCCATTAAAGGCCTTCACAAAACCAAGTCCCCCAAGTGATTCAAATACTTATACAGATAGACAATGTGAAAGTGATTCAAATAGTTGTAAACTCAAAGAGATGAATTGCAAAAGCAAAGGGATATGCATTAAACATGACTGTACATAAGAATAGCAAGGGGTGGTGACAAATTAATTTGAGGCAATGCAGTGAAATGGTGGCCAATTTATACAATTCAATGGTGCCATAGATAATTTTGGGGGTGGTTGAATAGTAGACCTTGATGTTGGAACCATCAAAACGATTTTAACTTCCATCCATACAAATATTAAAAACAATTTGTAGTGTGAAAGTTTGTGAAATGATGAACGCAAAAATAGAAGTCTTATTTGTACAAGATATACATGATGTGCATGGATCTAAACATCCATGGTAGATCACGTATATCTCGAACAAATAGACATCTTTCAGTGCCTATCATTGTTTGATGAACACACAATAGTTGTAGGACTGAATTGATGCAAAAGAGAACACATATAAATTAATCAATGGCACCTATGTAAGCTACAATAGTTGTAGCGATGAATTGATGATGCATAACCTATGCAAAAGAGAACACCCCAAAATTAATCAAAGGCACCTAAAAATGATACAATTGTTGCAAGCTGAATTGATGAAGCATAACCTATAAAAAAGAGAACATCCCCAAATGTATCAATGGCACCTAAGAAAGCTGAAATAATGTAGCAAAACCTTTTAAAAAGATAACACTCCCAAATTAATCAATGGCACCTAAAAAAGATACAATAGTTGGAGGATTGAATTGATGTAGCAGAACCTATACAAAAGATAACCCCCACAAATTAATCAATGACACCTAAAAAAGAGAACACCCCCAAATTGATCAATGGCATGTTCGAACAAAGATACATTTGTTGGAGGGTTGAATTGATGAAGCATAAATGATTAAAAAGAGAACACCCCCAAAAATATCAATGGCACCTAAGAAAGCTACAATAGTTGCATGAGTGAATTGATGTAGCATAACCTATTAAAAATAAAACACCCCCAAATTAATATATGTATACCTAAAAAAGATAACTTATGCAAAAGAGAACACCCTCAAATTAATCAATGGCACCTAAAAAAGATACAATTGTTGCAGGGCTGAATTGATGAAGCAAAACCTTTAAAAAAGAGAACACTCCCAAATTAATCAATGGCAAATAAGAAAGCTACAATAATTTCATGAATGAATTGATGCATCAAAACCTATGCAAAAGAGAACACCCCCAAATTAATCAATGACACCTAAAAAAGATACAATTGTTGCAAGGATGAATTGATGAAGTGAAACCTTTAAAAAAGAGAACACCCCCAAATTAATCAATGGAAAATAAGAAAGCTAAAATAGTTGCATGAGTGAATTGATGTATCCGAATCTATGCAAAAGAGAACACCCCCAAATTAATCAATGACACCTAAAAAAGATACAATTGTTGCAGGGCTGAATTGATGAAGCAGGACCTTTAAAAAAGAGAACACCCCCAAATTAATCAATGGAAAATAAGAAAGCTACAATAGTTGCATAAGTGAATTGATGTAGCAAAACCTATTAAAAATATAATACCCCCAAATGTGAGTAATTGAAGGTTTTCATGGCTATTTGAATTGGGAATTATCTGAATTTGATTGATGCTTGTTTGGTGAATCTGATTGATTTCAACCATTAATTCTTGAGTTGATTGGTTTGGTGTATTGTTTGCAATTGTTTTTTTTAATAATGGCTGCCTTACAACTTGTAAAAATGGATGCAGGTATAATTTTTGAGTTCAACACGACTACATGCGCACCCTACTTGGTGAGATGGGATAGACTCCTGCTGATATGTGTTGTAGGTCTCATGTTTGATGAGACAGGCGGATGCATTTTCTTGTTGGTTTGGTTATACTATGGTGGGAAACATGGTTGTAATGGGTTAATATTTCAGTCAAAGATGGGACACATGGGTTTGAATTGTGTTGACGTGGAACCTCTATTTTTTTATGTACATGTGATTAATGTGTAAGCAACACTTAGATTGGTGTGACATTCTTCCAATCTAAGTTCAGGTGCAGATCATATAAAAAAGATAACACCCCCAAATTAATCAATGGCACCTAAAAAAGATATAATTGTTGTAGGACTGAATTGATGAAGCATACACACATATATATATATACATATACATAGACATAGACATATACATATACATATACATAAGCATAAGTGAATTATACACGACTGTAGATAAGTATAGCAAGGGGCAACGAGTTATTAATGCAATGCAGTGGAGTGTAAGAGTGGCAGAGTGAGAAGTAGACGTGGTGGTAAGGTAGTCCACTTAAGACCTCTTCACACATCTATACATACACATACACATATACATTTACATAGACATACACATATACATATACATACACATGCATATACATATACATATACATATACATATACATATACATAAGGCCTTACATAGACATACACATTTACATATACATATACATACGCGCAGACATACACATACACATACATTGCCATCATTGTGAAGAATAAATGATAAGTTGCTAGAATGAAACCTGGTCTAAAGTTGGCAAGGTGTGCGAGGCATTGGGAGCATTAAATGTAGGTTGGCTTGAAGTTTATGCAGGATGTAGTGAAAGTAGTATATGTATATGTAAATGTATATACACATATACATACACATACACATACACATATACATATGTATATACATATACATATACATATATACATATGTATATGTATATACATATGCATATACATATACATATATACATATGTATATGTATATATATATATGTATATGTCTATACATATGCATATACATATATATATATATAAAGACCTTAAGCCAACACATTTTGGCATCAATGTGAAGAAAATTAATCAATGGCACCTAAGAAAGCTACAAGAGTTGCATGAGGGAATTGATGTAGCATAACCTATGCAATAGAGAACACCCCAACATTAATCAATGGCACCAAAAAAGGACACACTTTCAAAACACTTACACTTGTTTGGCTGGCAGCCTTAGCTTGTTTTGTTGACAAATATATACAATTAAACGTGCATTTAATATATGATATGTGTTTGATATCATCATGCTTTTTTATGCAAGAGTTTTTTCCTAACTTGTGGAGGACTGGTGTACCACTATGGGAAATTATTCAATGGTAGAATAAATGATGACTGAACTGATGAAGTGGAACTTACAAACAAGATAACACCCCTAAAATTATCTACAATACCTAAAAAAGATACAATATATGCATGACTGAATTGATGAAGCAGAACCTAAGCAAAATAGAACAACCCCATATATTTCTAAGGCATGAAAAGAAGCTACAACAATTGCATGACTGAATTGATAAATCATCACCTATGCAAAAGAGAACACCCCCAAATTAATCAATGGTGCCTAAAAAAGATACAAAAATTTTCATTACAAATTTAGTGAAGCAGCACATATGATAAACCTAACACCCCATATTTATCAATGGAACTAAAAAAAGGCTACATAGTTGATCACTGAATTGATGAAATGGAACCTATGAAAAACATAGCACCTCACAAATTGCAAATGGCACCCAAAATTGGTAGAATAGATGATGACTAAAATAATGAAGTCAAACTTACAAACAAGGTAATACCCCCAAAATTATCTACGATACCTAAAAAAACTACAATAAAGGCATGACTGAATTGATCAAGCGAAACCTATGAAAAATAGAAGACCCCCAAATATTTCTAATGCACAAAAAAAAGCTACAATAATTGCATGATTAAATTGATGAATCATAACCATTGCAAAAGATAACACCCCCAAATTAATCAATGACACCTAAACAAAAATAACATTACCGAATGAATGAAGCTGCACCTATGTAAAACCTAACACCCCCAATTTTATCAATGACACCTAAAAATGCTACTGAATAACATTAATCGAAACCTAACATTAACCCATGACTGTAATGGCTGTAATGAAGAACAATATAAATCTTACGAATGTAAAACAATAAGAGTTTAACAAATCTCACATATATTAATGATTGAATTGATGGACTAGAACCCATGAAAAAGATAACATCCAAAAATTTATCTATGGCATTGAAACAACATACATTTTTAAAGTCACTGAATAGATGAAGCAAAATCTTAAAAAAAGACAAACCCACAATTTTTTTTTTGGTTTATGAAATAGAGAACACACCCTAAGAGAATGATAATGCAGAACCTATGAGAATATGATAAGCATAGTGAATGGTAATGTAGAACCTATGAGAATACGATAACTAGAGTGAATGATAATGCAAAACCTATGAGAATACGATAACCGGAGTGAATGATAATGCATAACCTATGAGAATACGATAACCAGAGTGAATGAAAATGCATAACCTATGAGAATATGATAACCAGAGTAAATGATAATGCAGGACCTATGAAACATAAATGCTAAACTATGATTGTAATATTTGCAAAAATAAACCCTAGTGAATTGGATATGGCTAGCAATTAAGGGTAGTTCCTTCCTTCCGACCTTCTAGATAGAAAGATAGTTTTCTTCATTAATTGAACCTCTAAATGCTAAACTATTATTGTAATATTTGCAATATAAACCCTAGGGAAATAGAAAGAAAACAACCACAGCTTTATCTATGGCACCGAAACAATGAACAATATTATTTGTTACTGTAATGAAAGAAGAAAAAAACCCCATATTTTTCTATGGCACTGAAACAACCAACAATATTATTTGCTACGTTAAAGAAAAAAAAGTAAACCCCATTCAAGAGAGTGCTGCTTGAAAAAAAGATTAATTCCCATAAATTTTTTGTGTTTATGAACACAAATTGGACAATGTTCATAAACATGAAACTTCAAACGAAAAAATCTGATTTCTGCAACACCAAAAACTGAATAAAACAAACACAAAAACTAAATAAAACAAGAAAAAACTGAATATTGGCAAGCCTTAGTGAGCAAGCTCTCTTGGGTTGAATGGCTCAATGCAAGTCGAATGGAGCTTCTTGATGAGCACACTACCGGCCTCACGCGACTTCACTTGCAACAAATCGTCAACCAAAGCATTTTGACAAGCTGTTGAATAGAAGATAACACATAGTGGTCAGGATTTGTTACCTACATGAAGATGAAGAATGCGAGAAAACCTTGCATGGTGGAAGTGGAGCTAGTTGTAACGTTCATCAACCAACGTTTATCCATCTCTTAACCAGAGTTTGAGCATCATAGGTGAAAAGAATCTTATTTTCAAATGAATCCTAATTTTAAATTCTCCAACTCCTTGGGAATGTGCAACAAGACAAATCTTGCCTCTCTAAAAGTCAAATCTTGCCTCTTTTAGAAATCAAATCTTGCCTCCCAATATAATTTTTTTTAAATATCTCCCTTGCTTAAGAGTTCTAATAAATTGTGAGCCCTCCATTCCTCACACCTAGCTCTTACACCTAATGGGATACTTGTCACATGACTTCAACTTCAATCCAACCCTAATCCTTAATCAATCGTAGTCATCCATTAACCAATGAGTCTTGACCCTTGATTTCCCTTTTGGAAAGTCTAAAAATTTAAGGCCTCTCATCACATGACTTCAACTTCAATCCAACCCTAATCCTCAATCAATCGTAGTCATCCATTAACCAATGCGTCTTGACCCTTGATTTCCCTTTTGGAAAATCTACAAATTTAAGGCCTCTCATCCCATTTGGGAATCCACTCTTATGTTATCCAAGTAGGCTAATCTATTTTCTATCTAATCCATCTTCATCATATCCTTATGTTATCCATTTGATATCTCATCATCTCAATCCTACTATCATGTTGTTTTCATAAGTAATTGCATTCCATACATCAAAATGAATACATCAAGAGAGTATTTGGTGCAACTCTTCTTCTAACTCAATCCAAGGAGAAGATGATAAACAGGGTAAAAGGTTCCATTCTCATGCATTTGAATACTTTATTTACCCTTTTTTCTTTAGTTTTGCACATTTGGTCTTCTAACCCCATTATTTTTCTTGAGTTTTTATGATTTTTATGGCCTAGGTTCTAGAACAATGCTTTTGTAATATATTTTAGCATTTGTGTTTCTAGAACCATGCTTTTTTTTGTGTGTATTAATTTTTGTGTTTCCAAATATGTGCTTCTACGCTATGGTTTAGTTCTTGTGTTTCTAGATCTGTGCTTTCACATTATGTATTAACACTTGCATCTCAAGATCGACACTTTCATATATGTTTTAGCGCTTTCATTTTTAGATCCTCACTTTTGCACAATGTTTAAGTGCTTCTATTTCTAGAATTACACCTTTCCACTATGCTTTAGCAATTACATTTCTAGATCCATGCTTCCACACTATGCTTTAGTGCTTTCACTCACATATTAGCACTTCCACATTATATTTTAGCACTTCTACCATAGATTACACTTCCATTTCATAGAATAATTCTTTTATTTTATAGACTAGTGGTTTCATTTCATAGATTAGTGCTTCTTCTTCATAGATTAGCATCTACTTTCTAGATGCAACACATTTTATAAAAAATGGCATAACTTGTGATCTACTTATCATATTTTCAACTTATTATAAGCTTTGAAAAGATGATTCAATGCTCTATACAATATACCAAGTTATTTTTATATAATTTAGAATAAAAATAATGTAAAATCACTTGAAATTCATGCTTATTTTTACAAATATTAAAATTTTTATAACTATTGAATATGACATCCAATTTTAACAAAAAAAACTAAAATCTATTAGAAAATAATAAGGAATCAATTGGTAGCCTCCATTTTTCTTTATTTTTTTATTGATGATTTTATTTGAGTGCAACCATCTTTGTTAATCCAAGACATTTTTGTGAAACTACTAACATATTTGTGTTGCAACTACATTTTTCCAAGGCTCAACATTTTCCACTGGATTTTAGTTGCACTAAAGTTAAAGTAGTGGTGAAATAAAAAAAAATTCTATCTTTGGGTGAGTGGTGTGTCTGCTCTCCTCTTGCATCATTATGTGAACTTGAGGATAAAAAAATCACATGCTTTTATTATTATTATTATTATTATTATTATTATTATTATTATTATTATTATTATTATTATCCCAAGGAACACAATGTGTGTTTTCTCTCCCCTTACACTTCATGTGATTTGGCTAAGCCCCCAAGAAATTTATACCTTAGGGAAGTGAAGGGGAGAGTGGGTCACCCTCTACTCTCGACTGTTTAAATTATTTATCTTTCATCTATGGATTTGGTCTCACATACACTTGAAGTATTTGGAGGACTCCCTTGTAACCTTGTTCATCCTAGATTAAGACCTTTTGGCCACCACTTAGTGTGGTGAAAGGGACACATATCACCCCCTAAAAGTACTTACAATGTACTTATATATGGTGAGATAGAGCTAATTAAGGTAAATCCTTTAGCCACCTTTGGTAATGGATATGACATGTATGTGACTGCCCCTACTATTCATTCACAAATAGATAGATATTAATGGAATACTTTTTATTATGGACCCATACTAGGTGTCACTCCCACTTGAATAATATATGTTTGTGCACATGCTCGGTGTTTATTTTTATGCAAAAATATTGCATATTTATTAGTCCAAATCCTCATTAATCTATCTTTTGTTTGGTGTTCTTTCAAATTCTCCCATTATTCAAGAAAGAAAACCTTCATCCTAAATCAATCATCCAAGCCTGTCCTTCAAATACCTTATTCATTCCCCTATCCAATTCCTAATCCATCCAAATCACCCCAAATTTATCTAATCCAATTTTCTATTCCAAAACATCAAACCAACTGCTTGATGAGTCCTAAAATTTCCCTCATTTCCTTGTTTTAAATTTCGTGCATTTATCATGACATTTTTTATAGTTTCATGACATTATCCAAAATTTTCTATTTATCCTAAGTATTAAAGAATTAAGGATCTGGTATATATTATATTGCTAAATGATTGTGTGTATTTGTCAATGGCTATGAAATGTGATAGTACTTTATGTTAATTATGGTTATTAATGATGTAGAGACATGATTTTGAGGGAAACTAATCCCTATGCAACAAAGGACTAGCCACCCACAACAAATGATGTTTGTCAACCTGCACCCAAAGAAATGATCACCTATAACAAAGAGGTATAGCCACCCAAAACTAAAGGAGGTAGTGATTGAATACTATGGAAATGGTTTATCTATGAATCATTCAAGTTTTTTCACTAATGTTGTCAACAGTAATAAAGATAATCATGAAGATAAGAATATATTTGTGATAACTGTAGATCATTGTTCATAATATGAATTGTCTTGTTCTGCACATTTTTAGTTATAACTGTCTTCTTTAGGACATAGAGTTTTAATAAGATTATGATACTTGCACCTTTGCATGATTAGTTTCCCACTTTGTTTAGGATAGGAATAAGTCCTCTCCTTGTGTTTGTGGATGAGTTGACATTTTTTATAAGTTGTTTAGAGTCCAAAATAATCACTCTCTAGATCTTGTATATAGAGTAGATCTTGCACAAAGTCGAAGATCTAGTAATATTAGAATTTTTAGCAACACTTCTATCAATCAATACTTTGTTATTAGTTTGAGTTATCTTTTCAAGAATTCAATAAAGAAAATGGATTCAGTCAATCATATGGAATTCTAAGTTGAGATTTGATTAATATATTGTGAGATCATAGTTACTCAAGTAAGGGCCACTTGAGGTAACACCAATACTCCTTATAGTTTAGATTGATTGATAATTATTAGAATATATTATTAAGTTGTGTTATTCAATTTTAATTACTTTGATAAGTTGAAATCATTTATTTATTAATAGTTAATAATAATTACATGCAAGTAGTTACAATATAGTTGAATCATTCAATCATTGTCTCCATAGGAATATCTACTCGTTATAATTGTTATACAGTTAAGTTTTTTTCCAGATGAGTCCACTTTTAGTTAATTTTATTTCTAGATAAGGTTTATTTTAGTTAACTATTTTATACGTAATTTCTAGGATAACTTAGAATTCACAAATGCACATGTAGTTCCAACACCATCCAATAAATAATGATTCCCTGGTTTATAAATTAAATATAGTACGTCTAAGTCAATAAGTTGCTTAATAAGGGATCTATTGGTCTATTGAGCTGAATGCATGCCCTCTCCATAGTATTATCCAACCATCTAATCTGACTCCTCCCCATCCAATCTTTGCTAATCCACTTTCATCTATCTCAATCCCATCCAACTCATAAATCTATACCCTACCCCAACAAAAAAAACCATAATCAAGGGTAAACCAATCACTTGTTGGAATATGAAGTCAATTTTATTGTTATTCAAGTAGTGATGAATAGTCTGTTGGTGTGAATTGGGTTATTTCCTAACTAGTTATTAGTGAGGGCCTATTCACATTATTATAAGTTTACTTAGGAGTTAAGTTTCTTAGTTGTCATTTCTAGAAGTTAGTTATAATAGGGCCATGTATCATTATTTACTTTTAGTTATCTAGGCTTTTACTAATTCTCTCATGCATTTAATATTTGCATTGAGAATTTAATGCTTGTGTCCTAGGTTGTTATGACTTAGTTGTCTCATGTGTTAGGATTAAGACACTTGTCATGATCTTGTCTAATCCTATCTCACTCCTTGCCTGTATAAGCAAGGCTTCATATGTACATTTAATCAATCCAAGCAACTTAGCTGAGATATTTTTTAGTTGTGTAAGTCTAATATATTGTAATCTTGAGTATTGCATATTAGCATATCTTGCATCCATTGTTTCAATTTCATGTTCTTGCTTTTCCCTCTTATGAAAGGTTGTTGGTTTTTGCAGATGATCCTAGAGGCTTGAGTCCTTGAGTGACTCAAACATGTTCTATGAGCTATACATCAGCTTCTAACATGGTATCAGAGCTTCAGAGTTGCAAAAACCCTTCTTAGATTTGAGGGTGATTTGAGCTTGAGATTTTTCAAGGTGCATATCCGATTAAAAAAATAGCATATATATTTCGCCTTGTGTATTTTCAAGAAAAATGATTTCTGGGTTTTGTTCAAAACCACAAAATACCATTTGGGTATCTACTAGATTTTGCAAATAGTGATCAAATTTTATAGAAATGACTGTCAAATAGCCCAGTGCAACTATTTTTCCTATAGGTGAAGTTTATATTTTTTTTACCAAATTGCATGTTTTGGTTTTTGCATTCAAAAATATTTTTTGGGTTTTTTTGGGTATCCATTAGTTTTTGCATTCATCTAGCAATTTTTTCAGAAATCAAATCAAAAGGGTCATGTCTGTTGACAATCAGCTGGAAAAATTTACCCCGTTTTAAAAAATATCGATAGAAAGTTAGTTCTAAGCACTTCACAGTGGTGCAAGCCATTCAAATTTTTCCCTCTACATAGATCTAAGGTCATTTTTATTCATGGGGGCCGATGTGAACATTCATTAGTGCATGCACTATTTCCTTTTTTGCGATCATTAGGTTTACATTTTCTCTGCACTTTATTTTTGCTCCAAATCATTTTTCAATCAACTGTTGCTTCATAGATTCAAGGGTTGTGCAATATAGTGGGTGTTCTAGTGTTCCTTGGCATCAAGTCCGCTATTGCTTTATCATGATTCCAACTTGATTCCTTGAGTGAATCTAATATAGTTTCTAGCAAACATAATTATCTTTCCTTTGCTTGTCGAATTAAGGATTCTAGTGCTACTTCACAGTGTGTTTTTAATGATTCTTTGTAGCAAGTTATCTCATTATGGGGGTGGCTATATAGTCTCTCTTATCATCCTTTATGTGGATGGAGATTGATTGGATTTGTGATGGATCAATTCATTGATGGGGTGCTAAATGGTCTCTTCTTCTTTATCTCTCTTATGGGGAGGTCTTTTTTCTCGAATGGGGTTTTGTCCTCTTATTTTTTGATGGAGAGCATTATTGTATTTGATCTCTTTTGGGTAGGAGTTTTATCTCACTGAGTTTTCTCCTTTTCTCCATTTGTGAGAGATTGAATTTGCATTTGTACATGGGTACCTAACATGGCCTCGTAGTTGTGACCCATGTTTGTGTCTTTTGCATAATAATATACTCCCTAAGTTGCACTTATGGGGGGTGTTGGTGTGAATGGGTTTATTTCCTAACTAGTTATTAGTGAGGACCTATTAGCATTATTATAAGTTTACTTAGGAGTTAAGTTTCTTAGTTGTCATTTCTAGAAGTTAGTTATTGTGTACCTTGGAATTTTACCCTATTCTAATGTGCAAAATAACTAAAAATGCGAATGATAAAATACTAAGGACACTTCAAGATTAGCCTAAAGAGTGATAAAACAAGAAGGAAAATGGATAAAACAAGATGCAAATGATTTCACCTTCCTTGCTGTTGGAGACTCATTGGTTGGCCCTTGATTTGGATGACTTTGTGTGCTCCTTAGATGGCTTCTTGAGTGGCTAAATGCAAGATCAACTTATGCAAAATGATTAAAATGGATGGCTAGATGATAGTGAATGAGTGAGAATGCAAATTGGCAGCATATAGTTATAAAATGGCTAAGTGTTGAAAATGCCCTTGAGGAGGGGGTATTTATAGGAGAATTTGAATTCTCTAGAGAATTCAATGGTCAAGATGCATCCAACAAGGTCAAGATGAAGGGCTATGGTGGGTTGAGAACCCACAAGCCCTCACATCTTGACATGTGGATGGTGAAGTGGCCAAGAGAAGATGAAGTGTAAGTGAGGTGTCAAAAAGGTACTTGAGGTGGAGGAAGGACAAGTACCTTCCAAGCACCTTGGGGGATGAGAAGATTTCCCCAAAAAGGGATTCCTTGTCCCCAAGTGGGAGTGAAAGGGACATTTGAGGAATTTTGGAATTCCTCAAAAATCTACATGGGAAAAGGAGAGGTGGTTGGAGAAATAAGTGTGAATTAAAAATTCACATACTTAGGAGAATCTAAAGGATAAAAGGTGAGCTCCAAAAAGGTGGGACTTGGTCACATGTGGAGGATGTGACAAGTCCAAGGTTCTAGAAGCCTTGGAAAGACAAAATGTGAATTAAAAATTCACATGGGGATGAGAGAGACATGGGATGAATAAATGAGAATTAAAAATTCTCATGGGAAGGAGGGTCAATGTCCAAAAAGGAAAAATGGAAGAATTGACCAAAAAGTGGTTCTAAAAATGGCTAATGACCTTGGTTAAGGTTGTGCAAATATTGGATTAGACTAATTAATGGAAGATTAGAGACAAGTGGCAAATGTAGGAGGATGTGACATTAATCTTTGATTAAGAAGATGCACATGATAATCCTGAATTAATTAAATTAATTCAGATTAGGGCAAGATTATGGAGGATGTGACAAGGAGAGAGAAAGTGAAAAATTTTAAATTGATTTTAAATCAGAAGAGGAAAAATGACTAAATTAAATAAATTAGTGTATTTATTTAATTTAGAGAGGAAGAGGGTGAAAGATAAATCATTTAATGATAAAATTAAATACTTTATAGATATGAAATAAAAGGTGTAATATTAATTTAATAAATTAATATTTTAATATGGTAGATGAAAAGGGAGTAAATTTAACCATATGGGAGTGATTAAATTTAGATGTCTACAGTTATAATGGGGCAATGTCTCATTATTTACTTTTAGCTATCTAATATATAGGCATTTAATAATTCTCTCATGCATTTAATATTTGCATTGAGAATTTAATGCTTGTGTCCTAGGTTGTTATGACTTAGTTGTCTCATGTGATAGGATTAAGGCACTTGTCATGATCTTGTCTAATCCTATCTCACTCCTTGCTTATATAAGCAATGATTCATATGTACATTTAATCAATCCAAGCAACTCAACTGAGATATTTTTCAGTTGTGTAAGTTCAATATATTATTGCAATATTGAGTACTGCATATTTGCATATCTTGCATGTCCATTGTTGCAATTTCATGTTCTTTCTTTTCTCTCTTGTGGAAGGTTGTTGGATTTTATAGATGATCCTGGAGGCTTCAGTCCTTGAGTGACTCAAACATGTTCTATGAGCTATATCTCAGCTCCTACATAGTTGACATTGATATCTATCTAGTGCTTTAGGTATGCACTTGATATGGTCCAAGGCCTTTTATTCAATCGAAGGTTGCAATGAATGAAAGGGAGCTGAGTGCGAAAGATGCTTCCTACACTAATTAAAGTAGGGGAGAGTTACTAATTTTATTTTAAACACCTTAAATAGTTACAATTACAAATGGATGAACATTCAATAACATGTAAAAACATATAATAAATGCAAACCACAACACAGTGATTACATGGGAAAACCCTTTTGAGAAAAAACCCACACTCCAAATATGCAACTCAATTTGTATTATCAGCAACAACAACAATTACAATACAAAATCATAGCAATGATCTTCAGGAGTCTCACACTACAACAGGATTTTGGAGCAATTTTGATAGTACAACAACATGTTAACAATCTTCAACCTATCATTTTGAAAATGCATTAAGGCATTAATTATTTATAGCCTTTCAACATGAAGAGGAGGTGGAAAAACTTTCTAAAACCAAAATACATGCCCACATGTGAACATGAGTTCATTATGACATGTCATAATCAAAACCCATATATTTAGGCATTTTCTATTTCTAAAACTCGTCTCCTTAAATTAGCCACCACAGAACATGTAATGAGCATGTATGCATACAAATTTCTTGCATGTGTAGGCACCTCCATCACATGAGTCCCACCTGTCTTAGTTAACTTACTATTTATCATACATGACTCTTCCACCATCATAATTAGTCATAAATTGATATAGCAAGTTTTTATAGCCCATTGCATAGTAACTTATGACAAATTCCACCAAATTACACACAAATTTAGGTCCTCCAAAGTGGATGCCTACCTCCACTAAAATAGCTTACAAATTGTACATATCACCTTCCATGTAGGATGCCATCACATGTGTGGGTCCCTCAAAGTCACAACAATTCTAATAGACAATTAACTTAGAAAATTAAATAATTGACATCAAATAATAACAAATTAAATGCTAGGACTCTAAGGTTGAGATATTGTAATCCCAATAATGACAAGGGTCCCAGGGGGCTATTGTAGCCCCCTTGGATGTCGAATGATATTACATCGAAGGAATTTTTGACGAAGTCAATTTTTTTGGGCTCCCTATTTATGGTAATTTCGAAAAATGTTCATCATGTAGCTGCATGAGTCACACTTTCTAGTTTTTGAAATTTTTGTTCGATAAGGACTCTGCAACTCAAATTTATTATACTCTTTTGAAGTCATATTTTCAAGAATTTTTTGAAGGTTGTTGTAATTGCAAATTTCTTGAGAAATAAAATAAATGAAAGATATTTTCCTGTGGTTTTTCCCTAGTATAATTTTACTAGGTTTTCCATGTAAATACCATGTTAAATTTGTGCTTATTATTTTTTTGGTTATTCTGTACTGCAAATTTTCTTACATCACTATGAACACCTTAGATCAAATTAGTTTAAATCAAGCCACTCACAATGATGATGATGGGGCTAGTATTGTTGATTGACTTAAATATGTTTCCAATTATGATAATGAGAGTCTCATGGACCTATTGCACTATTGCATAGGCAGTTGTCGTTGCACCAAAAGATCGACCTGTTAATGCCTAGTCCAACTGCCATATTTATATAAGATACAAGATCCACAAGAGGCGGTTAAGCCATGACATAAACCCAAGTGTTGCGGTGTGCAACACAAGGAGACCAAGGGCGAAACTCTTGCAACAATCCCCCCCAATGCAAGTGAGGGGTTCAAACCTGCGACCTTGGCTCTGATACCAATTGTTGCACAGGTGGTTGTCGTTGCACCAAAAGATCAACCTGTTAATGCCTAATGCAACTGCCAAATTTATACAAGATCCAAGATCCACATGAGGCGGTTATGCCATGTCATGAACCTAAGCGTTGCACTACATGAAACAAGGAGACCAAGGGTGAAAATATTGCAATAGAACCACCTTGAAGTCATCATCAATAGAAAAATTTCTCCAAGCTTCCACCACTTAGCCATCCACAATCAAATTCCTTTTGGCTAAGCAATGGCTAGCAAAACCTATCCCATCACACCTCCACACATATCAATTTGTTACACTTATCCTACCTTTAACAAGAGAAATTCATCCTATCTCCCATCTATATCTTCCTTTTTCCCTCACTTACACATCCCTCTCACCCAATATCTGCATCTCCATATTCTCCCCTATCCATATCCCAATCTCCATCTTTGTACAACACCCCCATCAACTCCACCCACAATCTAAATCCCTTATCCTAGAATCCTCCAAGCTATAATCCTAATCATCCATTTAATTGCAATCCTCCACCTAATCCTAATAATCCATCTAATCCTAATCCTAATCATTGAATCCTTAATCCTAATCCTCCATCTAAACCTAAACTATAGTTATATTTTTTACTCCAAACTTCCTCCAAGGACTCCTAGCAAATAAATCATCACAAAGTTGTTGTAGACACCTAAATTTGACCATTCACTTTTGGTCAAATTTTCTTTATTTTGCCTATTATCCCTTCTCATCTACATTAATTAAATAATATTTTTTATTATTTAATTAATAATACTAATATCTTAAAGTCCTCTAAATCCCCAAGGTATTTAATTAAATAATTGAATATCTTGTCCCCTTTAACCCTTTCTCTCTAAATCAAATAAATATACAAATTTAATTAATTTAGTCATTTATCCTATAGGAATTAAATTTAATATTTAATTTTCTCCTAGTCAAATCCTCCATAATTTTGGCCTAATCCTAATCCACTTGCTTAATCTAATTATTAGGATGTGCACATTCATAATCCATGATTAGGGGGCTTCACATGCTCCAAATTTTGCAAGTGGATTCTTAATCCTCATAATTAATCTAATCCCTCACCTAACCTTCTTACATGCATAATCTAATCTCTTAATTAGGACAACCTAATCCCCTTGCCATTTATGGTACTCCATTTACTCAACCCTTTTATAAATGCTTTCTCCTTTTGGAGAAGCAATCCCCATGCCCTTATGGAATTTTTAATTCCATTTTATTTTCCCCATGTCCCTCTTGGAATTTTTAATTCCTTTTGTCTTCCCCATTTGTATTAAAAGGGAGTTTTTAATTCCCCTTGTCAAATTCCCCCAATGATTTGGGGAGATTGGACAAAAAATACCTTTATGAGGGAGATCTTGCCCATACTCCTAGGGTACTGGCAAAGTACCTCCTCTATCCTCTCACCTCCTCTCATGGTGACAAGTGTCACAACCACAAAGGTTGAGATTCCTCAAGGCTTCTCAACCCTTGATCTCCCCCAAGCCTCCATCCTAGTCATCCATCTTCCTCTCCAATTGGTAAATGACTACACAATCATTTTTTAAGATTATCCATTACATGCAATCATGTCTTCATGCAATCTTGAGACCAAAATTGAGAAAAATATAAGTGTTATGTTGTCAAAATCAACATTGAGCACACATCTATTTGCATCCACAGGGCAATCATGACATCAAGCTCTTCATCGACTCTATTTTCAACCATTTTGGAGCAAGTTTGAGCTTGTTTGCCCCTATCTTGAGTGTTTGTTTTGGTTTTGCATTTTGTCTTGTTTAATTTCTTTTTTTCTTGCATTTTATTTTGCAAAATTTATTCTAAACATTTTTGGCATGCATGGTGGGACCCACGTCATGGGTCTTTTAACCTATTTCTTGTAGTTTTTATATTTTTTTATAGTTATAGGTTTTAGCTTTAGAGGAAAATCCACTGCACAGGAGGATATGCCTTCCTCAATGGTAGTCATGCCTTCTTTAGGGGTGGATGTACTTAGGGTCCAACCCCTTCTAGAATTAAATAGATTCATATGCGGATTCATATCTTTAGAGGCGGATATGCCACTACACAACGACTATGATACCTTCATAGGTAGACCTGTAGGTGGAAAAACTTGGAATCTTCATAGTCTACTTTGCATTCTTCAAAGGAAGACCTAACATCCTTATAGGTAGATTTGTAGGCTTTAGAGGTGACTTTTCTAGATAGGTGGCTTCACTTCCTTTAGGGGCAACTTTGCTCTGTTTATATGCGACCATGCTGGTAACAATTCTCTTACACTTTTGTTTTAGAATTTTAATTTGTTACCGGTTTATCACTAACCAAATAACTTGTTTTTCTATGTTTGTGAGTGTTTCCTAACCATTTTTAGCCTTGTTAGTTGAAGATTGATGAATAAAAAATACTAACCTTTTTTTTGCAAGATGATTGGTTGAAGACTTTCATAAGTATATTTGCATTAACTAGGAACCCTTCATTTTCTAAAGGGGTCAATATATTATTTGCTATGTTTGGGAATTATCAATGGCATATGCTCTCCCCTTGTGTTATGTGCGAGCCTCGGGATTGGAAACCGCAAAGTAATCCAAGTCCTTTGTGAGTCACCCCAAATGTGCTATTTTTGCATGTATGCTCTCGCCTTGTGCTATGTGCGAGCTTAGGGATTAGAAACACGTAGCATCACCTTCCATTTAGGAGGCCTTATTGGGGATTTCATCACCCTAAGGGATGACCTCAACTATGTGATTGATGGGGTATAGAAATGAGGGATAACAAAAGTTGTACCCTAATCCAGTCACGTCACATTTAGCGAAACTTTGATACTTGAGTGATTCCAAGTTACGAGTGAAAGGTTGGTTCGAGTGACTTAACTAACGTTCCCAACCCACACTTGTGACAAGTTGGTGTTCACAGACATGCCTCATACACCCTCTTGGTGTTTAGAGGACACACTAGATCACCTATATTTAGCTTAGCTTAGGAGCTTTTAGTTGTTTCCTATCATAGTGTAGGGTACAGTATCATGCCCAAAGCTACTCACCATGTATCCCCTTGAGTAGAGGTAGGATTTCTTCAAGGAAGGTCTCAAGATCTCCAAAGAAAGGGAGAAGGTGAGCTCATTACCACTTTAGCTCAATGCCATTAGATCCCTATCTACTAACTCTCATTGAATGACACTTCTTGCCAATCTCAAGATACTAGACTCATGACTAGGGGACCTATGATAGGTTAACACACCCACTTGACTAATTTAGGTTTGTGCTACTTGGCATGTCTTCTTGTTGATACCATTGAGTGTCTTTTGTCCATCCCTATCCATGTATATCCAATTTTTTGAGTCATCCTTTGTCATCAGGGCATTTATCTTCTAATAAGGGATACACATCCTTGAGGGGAAAATCCTCTCTATCGATAGATGACTACACTCTATTCAAATTCCACTAAGTTTTCCTTGTCTAATCATTCTAGTTGATCAATCCTTTAGAGGCAGATACACTTTATTCAGAGGTGAATCTACTTTATGCATAGGTGAATCCACTCTCTTCATAGGTGGATATGTTATCCACCCTTTTCAATCATCCATAGTGGATATGCATTCTTGATAGGTGGCTTTTGTTTGTTTAGAGGTAGATCCATTTGTTCTTGGGAGGCTCCGTTGGTTAGTAACTAGCTTTCCTTCTTAGGTGGATACAATTTGTCCATATGTAGATACACTTTACTCAAAGGTAGATCCATTCATAGGTATCTTCAATATATCTGTAGGAAAATCTACTTTGTTCTTAGGTAGATCTATTTCCCATAGAAAAACTTGAGAGTGAAACCCTTTAACCAGAGATAGCCCTCAGTGTTCTGCGTTCAATTTTGTAATCATTTTTTTTCATTCACCTCTCAATCTTCTATATCATCCACTTTCATCACATCACATTTCCTAAAGGTCACCAAATCATCTTTCTAATCACCCAAGAACATCCCTAGATGCATCTATTCGACATCCCCATCAAACATTGCAATAGCCTCCCAAACATCAATTTGAGAACTTTTGCATCCAAATCAACTAATCAAGCAATGCATATCATTCATCTTTATTTTTTCTTAGGAACCTTGTTTGTCTTGAGTTAGTAATCATCCTCATCCAAATCAACTTACCTCGAACAAGAGATCTAGTTCAAACTAAAATAATGCATGCTTGAGAATGTTTCCTATCTCAAGTACTATCCCATCTCATCATCTAGTTTTCTTCAGAACTTAGCCTATGTCAAGTAACAATTGATCCTATCATCATCGAATCAAGTTCTCAAATTTAATTGGAGTGCTACATCAATCCATCACCTAATTGATCATCCAATAAACTATCCAATCAATCATCTAACCATCACTATTTAGTCTTTCCCTTGGATTTCATATCATCATCATCCAGTCACACCTTTCATGCCCATTGTCACCTGATTGCAGTTGAAAAGATCATGGAACAATAACAACAACAATCCCATAAATCGACTTACCCTCCCAATCCGCCTACCCATGAAGGATCCCAACAAACCAACATGCAAATTCATTCAACAGATTCAAAATCATCCTCATGGTTGAGTATCTCTTGAGGAAGGAATGGTGTCACAAACTGAGATAAATCTAGATGAGTATCTTAGTGATCCAACAAATGTGCAAATGACTGATCATCTCCTCATTGAATCTTCAGAGCAAGTTCTTGCTACTTTACTCATGCAAGGCACTAGAGCTCCACCTAGGTTCGACATGTCACAATGTTTAGGAACAATCAAACCTAACACCTTAGGCTTCACTAGGTAAAAGTACAAACTTGTCTCACACTTTATAAAGGAATCAACCAACACAAAAATAATTCTAAAATTCAACCACATAAAAGTGGTCTTTATGTTTTGAATTTCAAAATGATGTTGTGATAGGTTGAATGTGAGTGTTAGAAAATGAGCAGCAAGTAAAAGTGTGCAAATAAACACCAAAACAACCTACACCTCAAGATTAGCCTAAGATGGAAACAATACAAGATAAAAGGCAACAAAATGGAACTCTATACTTTGTCTCGAATCGATCCTTTGGTTGGCCCTTTGATCTTTGATGTGTATGCTCCTTAGATGGCAAGATATGCAAACTAGATGATGTTGTGAGGATGAGTGCAAATGGATGAAAGCAAGAAAATGGCTAAGTGTAGATTGAGAAACAAAATTGCAAGAGTTTGGCTAGAAAAATGACCTCTTCCAAACTAAGAGAAAAGAGGGGGGTATTTATAGAGATTTTGGAAATTTCTAGGGAAATGGATGGCCAAGATTGGGCCACCAAATATCAAGATGTAGGGCTAAGGTGAGTTGAGAACTCACAATCCCTCACATCTTGACATGTGGCATGTGATGTAGCCCTAAAAGGTGTAGTGGACATGAGGTGGAAGGAGAAGTACATGACATGGAGGGGGGTACAAAGTACCTTGGGATTAGACAAAATCTCCTCATAAAGGAGGTCCTTGTCTCCATGTGGGTGAGAGGACATGTGAGGAATTAAAAATTTCTCAAATATTCTCATGGGGAGATGGGAAAGAATAAATAATAAGTAGAGGACATGTGGGGAGAAGTGAAGGAATTAAAAATTCCTTTTGGGTGCCTTGGGGGATTAAAAGGTGAATTAAAAATTCACATGGGGAAGGGAGATGCCTTGTCAAAAAAGAAAAGCATTTAATAGGGTTGACCAAGGACACATGTCATAAAGGACATGGGGAAGAGAAAAGGAATTTAATATTCCTTGGAAGGATAAAAGGAATTAAAAATTCATTGAGAGGTTGATTAGGCTAGTTAGTGAAGGATTAGAGAATGGTTAGGTGGCTAAGAGAGATTAGAGGCCAACTTGCAAAAGTTGGAGGATGTGACACCTCCTAATCAAGGATTAGGCATGTGCACATCCTAATGATAGGATTAGAAGAAGGATTAAGATAAGATAAAAATGATGGAGGATGTGACATTGGGGGAATTAAATATTTATTTAATTCAATTGATGGAAGGAGGATTAAAGAGATAAGGTATTATTGATTAAATACCTTAGGGATTTGGCAGAATTAAAGGTATTAATTAAATAATAAGATTACTTAATTAACTAAAATAAGATGAAAGGGGATGAATTTGGATAAATTAAGTGTCCAAATTTAGACATCTACAGATGTAAACTAATGAAATATAGAAAATTGATGAAGTTTATTCCTATAATTTTTATATTTTTTAAAAATTGTTTTGATTATTTTTTATCAATTTAAGAGTAGATTTTGGAATGTTGAAAATTTCAAGAAAAAGTGACATTCACTTGACATCAAGAAACAAATAGAAAAAAGCTTCATTTTCCCCTAATTTTTTCCAAATAGGTAACTTCAATATGTAGTGCATGACTTTTTTTGAAATTTTGATGTATATTTGTCTCAGAATAACATTTTAAAGTGAAACTTGTCAAAATTTGATAGTTTTCATTTGACGCCAACTATTGTCTATTTTCTAATCATTTAAAAAAAAAGTTATACCCTTTTGAAGAGGACTCTCCTCTAGTGCACCATATAATTTTTTAAAAAAATTAATATGTTTTAGTTTTTAAAATTTAATCAACCTCTTTTTAATTTTAACAATCTACTTGCATTATTTTAAAAATAAAATATATTAAAACTAATCAAAATGTTACAAAATTACATATTTGGATTCACCACTCTAATCTCTACAAAAGGGTATTTTATTATTATTTTTAAATCATTTTGACTAAAGAAATACTTAGTTGAAGTTGAAAGTTTCAAGAAAATTTGAAAAAAGTTGAGTTGGCTGCCAACTAGGATGCCACATAGATAGTTTCGATAGAAAGGGTTTCAGTAGAAAGGGTTTCGACTGAAACCCTTTCAATCAAAACCCCACACATAAAAGAAGCCACATTTCAATGCAAAAAAGGGAAAAATTTAAATTTTATGATTTCAAATGAAAGGGTTTCACCCAAAACTCTATGTGCCACGTATAAGCCACGTGGTTTTAGGTGAAATTGGTTCATCCAAAATTGTTTAGTTCAAAATTTTTGGGCTTAGAACTATTTAGTTGGTCGAAAGTGTGACACAAGTTTATTCTTTTACCCTAGAGCCTCCTTAGGTTTCTCAACCTCTGCAAGCTCCTTAGGTCTCTCAAACTCCCCAAGATCCTCTCGAGAATTCTTGGTATCAACCTAAATTTAGAAATGAGGTGGCTATTCGAGTCCCACATTCTCCTCTTTAGATTCTTGTTGTGGGGGTCAAACCAAAATCTAGTAATGTTCATGGACCTACACCTGCACCATCTACACAATTCCAAAATTCTATCCTACAAAACATCTAAAATCAACCATCACAAAGATCCACTCATCCCTCACATTTAGGAAGTATGGTGGGCTTTGCACCTAATACTATAGCCTTAATACCCTCACATATTCCTCTTGTAATGAATCAACCACTTTATCACACTTCTTACGCTTCTACTCCATCTTCATCCTAGGTTCTACCCCTTGCAAATCAAACTCCACAAATTAATCCTAATCATTCCATCCCATCACCTCTTAAAGCACCCTCATAATCTTATCAACAACCACCACCACAATCGTATCAACAACCTCCATCCTAACCAAGAAATAATCCTTCATCCCAATATCAAACACAACCACCATAATCATATCATAATCCTCCACCCCACCATTTATCTCTATGCTATCATCAACATCCTATATCATCATATTTTGTGGAGCCTTCTATTCAGGATATCTATTAGCAACCACCTCCTATCACTCCCCACCAACAATACACTTCACATGATTATGCCTATCAATACTATCAACAACAACAACCACAACAACAATCATACACCGTTCCACTTTAATCTCATTCCAATCTGCTTCAATTTCACTCTCACCATCAACAACCACCATATCATCCACAACACCCAACCTAAAATTAGCAGTCCCCTCTATTACAACCTCTTGTTCAATCTTATGGAGGTATCCCACAAGTCTCTTCACAATATCCACCCAATCTTCCATCATATACCCAACCTCCTCTATTACAACAACCATATTCCAATCCACTCCAACAATAATCTTATCAACTTTAGTCATCACAACAACCCCACTACATCTAACCACAATCTTCATATCCTAATCCACCACTCAATTCATCTCATCTTCTGCCACCTTCATAAAATCAATATGCTCCCCTACCTCAATCCAATCTAGTAGCTTCATTCTCATCTATGTCAATAAACAAAGTGGGAAGATATGAAAGCCACTCTTAGAGACTTACAAGTAGGAACCTCCACAACGAAGTCCTTTAAATTTGAGGAAATCTGCCTATATCCATTTGATCCATCAATTTCCACAACCCCTTTCCCAAAAAAAATTGAAATTCCAAAAATTTATAAGTATAAAGGGAAAGGGTGAACAACATGATCATCTTCAAGAGTTCTACATGCATTGTCAAGAGGTTGTTTACAATGACAACTATCTCCTTCATTTGTTCCCTCATAGTCTAGGTGGAAAAGCATTAGAATGGTTTTTACACCTCCCTCGTGGGTCTATTTTGACATTTGTTGATTTATCAGAGAATTTTGTGGCATGCTTCTCTTATAACCTTGAGAAATAAGTGGATACAATGGAAGATGAAAAAAAAATAATGTCCCATGGAGACCTTTTCTAATTATCTAGAAAGGTGGTGAGCTCAAGCAAGTCATCTTTCATGCCATCTCCCTAAGAAAAAAATAGTCAATATCTTTGTTGAGAATCTTCAAACTGAGCTAGCTTATCAATTATGTCTTCATTGTGCATCTACCTTTTCCAAGGTCAATAACAAGGGTTTCATCATTGAAAAAACACTCATAGCTAAGGGATTAGTCAAAATTTATAAAGAGAACAATGCCAAAGCTTCTAGCTCAAAAAATCGTTATTGGAATAAAAATAAAAATGTTGTCAATGACCATGTTACATAAACTAAGTGAAACAAAGAAAAGGGTGATCCTAAGTCTAATGCAAAGAAGCTAGGATCAATTGTGGCCTTTTTCTAGGGTTTCATTAAGATGTAGATAAATAAGGTGTGTAGATTGACTTTCAACCATAAAGGTAAGCCAATTAGACATGGATTTGCATCTTATTGAGTCTTATAATGAATTGGAATTGATTTTCCTTAATTAGCCTAATTAGAGTATATTCCCTAATATGAAAAGTGTAAGCTTCTGAAAACTAACAAACTATAATAGAGATTTATAGGAAAATATGGGAAGGGAAGAGTTTTGTGTACTTGTCCACAAAAATTGATTTCAACCACTATAGGAGGACATAGGCACCTTAGGGAATCCCAATCCTTATAGCCAGGTATCCTGCTCAACTTTTGTAGTCCCGTGATGTCAGATTTAAGATCCCTGTTTCCACTTGCAGAGTTGTCAAATCACTATCGGATAATTTTTTAGGTGATTTTTCGTGAGTTGACAAGATGTAGGACTTCGAATTTAAAAAATGAACGAATGATATTCGAATTTCCTCCAATCCTCTCTAAACTTGAAATCTGCACAATCACAAAAAGAATAAATGTTGTGTCATTTGGGGGCTTGCCTTGGTCAAACCTTGAGTTAGTGTTTCCACTTCCACAATGGAAATGTCAATGATAAAAATGGATAATTGATAGGAAGGAATGATGAATCAAGAATGTACTACAACTCGCCACCCTTCAATGACTTCCTTGAAGGATTGAAGTCATGCCCATCACTTCAAGGTATTGGATCTTGCTTGCTTGATTGCTTGAATTTCTTGGAGACCTACAACAAGGGTTATCCTTCACAAAAAATGATAACATAAATACACATGAACTCACATAACATTGGACATGATGTTAGGATCTTGGATTGCTGCAATAAAGCTTTGAAATGTTGCTCTTGACAATTGTTATTGCTCATAAATTTTTATAATTTCAAATGGTGTAAAGACTAGGTATTTAGAGGAATTTCTCTAATTTCTTGGAAATTAAATCCCAATCTTGGCCCCATTTTCCAAGACATAAGGTATCAAGGGAAAAAAATTAAATGGATGCATTTGTTCAGTGCTTGTAATTTCTTGGAAAACGTTAAAAATAGGCTATAAAATGCATAATTTAGGAAATTAGGGACCCAATTAGGATTAATAATTTAGGGGGGACAAAAAATAGTGTGAAATTATCAAGCGTGACAATTTATGATGCTAAATTAAGTGTATCCAAGTATCAAAAACATTTCAAGGTTGTGAAACTACACCCACTCTATCTGTAGCCAATGCCATATCTATGCCTTAAGAAGCACAACATCCTCCTAACCAAGGTAATGATAAACATAATTTTACACCTTTAGGAGAACCGCTTGATGTTGTCTTCTAAAATTTAGTCCAAGCTAATGTGGTTACATGTCCAATCACCCATCCATTTGATGAGTCCAAACCAAAGCCTAATTGGTATAAGGATAATGAGTCTTGTGACTATCATATGAGCAAAGGTCATTCTATAAATAAATGTATGAAGCTTAAGAATTATGTCCAAGATCTTATTGATCAAGGGGATATCATTATTGAGGGTAACCAATCTACCTCTTCCAATTCTCAATTGTAGATATACCAAAATTCCTTCCCTAATCATAATCAAGGAGTTAGTTCATCCAATGCAAATATTGGTTCAAACAATAATCAAAACAATTGAACTAATCATGTGTATTGTACTAAAATTCCTTTAAAATTTATGACAATATGGTTGGTTGTATTATGCAAGACGATCCACGAGTGTCCATGATTTGAGTGAAGGCTAAGGAACCATAATGTGAAATTACCAATTGACATGTAATCACATATAAGTACCTAGTCCATCAAATTCATCCCAACAACCACCTATAAACCAAAAATACAATATCCTAGATCATCTTGGAAAGACTCCTGCTCAAATCTCCCTTTTGGATTTATTGAAGTCTTCCCATATCCATCAAGAAATCCTTACCAAACATTTATAAGATGCATGTGTACGTAATGACATATATCCCACTTAGTTTCAAGCTCTTGTGGGACATTTATTGACAACGTACAAGTTGGGATTTAGTCAAAAAGATATGCCACCCATTGATCCCACTCATAATCATTCCTTTCACATAAAAGTTTTTATTTATAAACATAAGGTGAAGCGTGTCTTGCTATATAATGGTTTTTCCCTTAAGTTATGTACATTAAAGTTCATCAAACAAGTGGGGGATACTCAATATGATTTGGATAATCAAGTAATTAAAATCAAGGATTATGACAATGCTAAGAGAGATTTTAAAGGAACCTTTTTCCTTCCTATTTAGGAGGGTCTTGCTATGCAATACACTACATGTCATGTCCTTGATCTTGACCTTCCATATAATCTTTGCCTTGGCTGCCCATGGATTAATGCCATGAAAGCTGTCCCCTCCACCTATCACCAGTCCCTTAAGTTCCCCCATATTGGAATTGAGGTCACCATCCATACCGATCTACATCCTTTCGAGTACCGTCATGCTCTTGAGGTAACATTGCCCCATTCTTGACATTGTCCAGGTGTTGAATTTGCACCTTCCAATACAACTCCATCATTCTCCTATATTGATCCCAACACACTCCTTGCATCTTCCACACCATCTTCCTCTCTTGAATCCACCTTTTCCAAGGTCAAGATCATCAAAAAAGGTTGTGGAGAGTATGAAATGAGTACCACACTTAATGTGGGCACCATGCCCCCTCTCCATGCACATATAGATGCCCATCCTCATCTCCAAAATCATAAGAGAAGATAGTTAAAAACATGGGACCAACCACCTTTTATTCTAATGGAAATTTAGCACAAGAACAAATTGAAGAGGATATTAGCCAATAGGTATACCGTGAGGAACCCAAGATTTCTCCTACTCTTTTGGAATATTTTCAAGAAGCATATTCAACTGACCATCAAATGACACAAAAGGTTAACTACCAAGGAGGAGGATTGGGGGCAAATGAACAAAGTATCCTTAAACCTATTGAATTACCAACTCAACTAAAATATCAAAGAATATGATATGATAAGAAGCAAAATAATCCTACATTGTCACCTAACACATCAAACAACATCAATACAAAATATGTTATCATTGAGGACATCCTTGAAGAAGAATTTGTCAAAATTTCCTATGATGATTTGGATGTCTCCTCCCTCCTTTCCACATCCATCTTTACCATTAACATTTCCCCCCACCATCCCAAATTGATTTATTGGGACCAATGATGAACCACACACATTGACGTCTTTCCTAATGATGAGGCACATATACACTTCATGGGTTTGGAGGAGGATTATCCATTAGGCTTTGTCTTTGAGATTGATCAAGGTACTTACTTTTTGGAAGATGAACGCATTAATTGCAAAATTAAGAAACAAGAAAATAAACAAGGGTCTTCTAATGAAAACCTCCTTAAGACACTTTTAGACCAATCAAAATAAAAAACAAAGGGTGCATCCTTTGATGAAAAAATATTCGAGGTGTTAGATGATGAAGACGTTCATCTTCCCCTTATGGGTACTCATTTATCTGAGAGATCCTCCATTTTGATTGAAAAGAAAAAATAAATTAATCTGAGCACTAAAGCAGAACTGAAGATTACATATGTAGCCAAATCTTTATCAGAGGATGAGTATAAAGTATTTTCCAAGCTCCTCTAGAATGGCTCATCAATTTTGCATTGTCCTACTTTGACATGCTAGAACTAGATCATGTAAGTTTGTAGCTCATCATTTGGATGTGCATCCAGATGCAAATCCATTCAAACAAAATCTTCGTAAAATGCATCCAAAAGTTGCTTTACTTTTCAAATTCAAGTTTTGAATAGTTATTGGTTGTTGGATTTATACGACCCATCAATTATTCTGATATGATATCTAATATAATTCCTATTGCTAAACCCACTAGGGGTATCTGCATTTTCACCAATTTCTAAGATTTGAATAAATAATGTCCTTAAGATGATTTCACGTTCCCAAATATTGATATCCTTGTTGATATCATAGCAGGTCATGCCATGTTATCTTTAATGAATAGTTTTTTTGGATGTAATTAGATCTGAATTGTAGCTAAGGATAAACACAAAACAACATTTACTACTCCCTGGGGCACTTTATGTTATCAAGTTATGCCATTTGGTTTAAAGAACATTGGGGATACATATCCTTGTGCAATGAAAATTATCTTTCATGACCTTATTCATATGATAATGGAAGACTATGATGATGATTTGTTATGTAAATCTAGAACCCATGAAGAGCATCCTAAGATCCTAGAGAAAAATTTCAACCACTTAGAACAATATCAGCTTCACATTAATCCTAAGAAGTGTGTCTTCAACACCACATCATGAAATCTCTTTGGATTTTTTGTATCTAGATGAGGCATAGAAGTTGACCTTGCTAAGGTAAAATCTATCATGAATATGCCTCCTCCCAAGACCTTAAAATAGTTAAGGAGTTTAAAAGAAAAGCTTCAATCCATTTGATGCTTCATTGCTCAACTTGCAAACAATTGTCATCCATTCACACACCTGCTTCATAAGGATACAAATTTTAAGTGGGATTCATCATGTTAGTAGGGGTTCAATAAGATCAAGGAATATCTTGCTAATCCTCCAATTCTTATGCCTCCTATAGTAGGAAAACCATTGTTGCTCTATATTTTTGCTACTTCAATTACACTAGGAGCACTTTTAGCACAACATGATGAGAACAGGAAGGAGAGAGCTATTTATTATATCAATCACACTCTTTTTGGGTATGAAATAAATTATACTCAAATGGAAAAAAATTCCTAGTAGTTTCCTTCAGTTCACAAAATCTTAGACACTACATGCTCAATCATCCTATCAAGCTCATTTCTAAATTTGATCCACTCAAGTATCTAGTATCTAGAACATCATTAATTGGCCATATGGATAAGTGGGTCATGATTATGAGTGAGTTTGATATCAAGTATGTGGATCATAAAGCAATCAAAGGTTAGGATATTATAGATCAACTAGTTGATGCTCCCTTGGTGGATGCATATCCCTTGGTTGTTGAATTTCCTAATGAGTCAATGTTTTTTGTTTCAGATAATGAGCCTTGAAAGCTTTATTTTGATGGATCATACACACAACATGGTGCAAATATGGTAATATTTTTTGTCACCCCTCAAGGTGACTTCATACCTAATTCCTTCATATTAGATTTTCCATGTACTAATAATATTGCAAAGTATGAAGCTTTAATCATTGGTTTGAGGATCGTTGTTCAATGGAACATTCATTGGTTACATGTTTATGGTGACTCGCAACTTATCATCAAACAAGTCAATGACGAATTCCAAACCAAAGATGATAAACTTCTCCCTTACAAACCTATGGTAGATGACTTTAAGAAGTACTTTGGCTACATCCAGTTTGAACAAGTGCCTAGATTAAAGTACAAAACTGTAGATGCAATGGCTAGAATTGGATCTTTCCTTGATATGCCTTAATATAATTTTGAATGCAAGTTCTTAGTTGAGAAAATATTGATCCCTACATATTATCTCCCTAAAATTGAAATGGTGTGTGAATGTTTTGGTCCCCAATCACCTTGGTATCACAACATCTACACCTACCTTCATGACAATGTCCTCCCACCCGACCTTACTCGTAACCAACTTTGATCCTGAATTCAATGATAATCCCATTACACTATCCTTGGAGATACCCTATATCATAAAGGATATGATGGTTCTCTTCTATGATGTCTAAATGATACATAATCTAAGTTGGATTTGAAAGAGGTGCATAGTGGCATTTGTGGGGCTCATAATAGTGGAATGGTCCTTGCATATAAGCTTCTCCAGATGGGTTATTATTGGCCTACTATAGATCATGATGCTTGTGAATTTTTCAAGAAATATGTGCCATGTTAACATCATACAAATTTGATACATGCTCACTCACAAGCATTGCAACCGATTACTTCACAATGGCCTTTTTCACAATGGGGTTTGGACTTAATTGGCAAGATACACCCTTCATCCTCCAATGGCCATTCATTCATAATCACCACCACTAAATACTTCACTAATTGGGTGGAAGCTATTCCACTCCCCCTCATTACTGACATCCAAATTTCTAAATTCATCCTATATCATATCATCTGTCGATAAGGTATTCCCTCCACCATCATCACTGATAATGGAAAGCCTTTCAAAAACCAACATGTACATCAATTGTGTTAAAAATCCATATCCAATATCATTGGTCTACTCCCTATTACCCCTAAGGAAATGGCTAGGTTGAGGCAACTAAAAAAACCTTAATTAAAATCATAAAGAAAGTTGTCACTGAAACATGTCATGATTGGCACCTCTATTTGAATCCCACCCTTTGGGCTTACCACACTTCCATACACACTCCAATCGGAACCACTCCATATTCCCTCATTTATGATGCCAAAGTCATCTTCCCAATAGAGGTTGAACTCCCATCACTCCATATTTCTTTGAAGAATCTAATAAAAAATGAGTATTGTGTTGCATGCTTAAGTTAATTGGAACTTCTTGATGAATGACACCTCAACGCCTACCATCACCTCTAAGCTTATCAATGTATCGGTTGAAGAGAAGATCTGATAAGAAATTTTGTCCCCATCAATTTTAGATTAGTGATCTTGTGCTCAAGGAAAATCAACATACCCAAAAGGATCAAGAAAATAAAGGTAAATTTGAGGCAAATTGGTTGGGTCCATATGTCATCACTGCAAAGTATGGTTCAAGAGAATATCAAATAGCTACACCAAAAGGGGAACCATTGGATGAGCCTATGTCTGACGTAGTTGAGCTACCTCACCTTGCAAAAATACCCACAAAAACAAAAAATTCAAAACAGGTCAAAAAAAAGTTAATAGTAAAGAGAAATAAATTATCCTATGGTGAAAACCACCCTTGGTGGCACCTTGGATAAGTATGTTTTGTGAAAACTTGGAAACAAGTGACATTCATAGAGGGCTTAATCATTATCTACCTTGCATCCCACTTTCCTACATGTTTACACTCCATCCTATCCATCCCATGTATCCCATCCACATTATTTGTATTACATTTGGTATCCATTTTCATCCCACTACATATTGTATGGTATATCTTGATTGAGAAATAGATAGATTGGCTCTACTATCCCAATTCTTGAGCTTCCTATATTTATTTTGGGATGTACTCACAACATCCTAACATTTCCCTATTCTTTACCATCCTTATATAAATTATGATTTCATTGGTAATTTTCACTTGTATAGTGTACATACGATTAGTCTTGTGTCCACATCTAGGTTTTATCATTGTAAATACTTGTCATTAGGTTCCATTTCTGTGTCTGAGGTGTCACCAAGAGTCCCTATCCAGTTGGTTCCTATAGGAAAGTTCACTATGCACCTAAGGTTTCAATCCATCTTGGGTATTCAGTGTCGTATCAATCCTAAAATCTATCCCATCCATCTTTGGTCTTTGCAGGATACATCCTTTCTCACATCAGATCACATCAGTTCATCCACCTATCATCCTCATGGAAAATAATATTTGAGACTTATTGTTATTTATTGGTACTTTTTAAATTTTTGTATCTTTTGATCCTCCTACTATACCAACTTGAGATCGTAACAATCCATCATATCATGGTGCATGCTTTGAATAGTAGAAATAGGGGCATATCTTAGTTTTTCATGATCTATTTTACTGGTTGTCCCATGTTGTACCTGCCTTGTAGACCTAGTGTGTGTTTCCCATTTTTCCACCTTGTTATGGGTACACCTTGTAGACCTAGTATGTGTCTCTCATTTTACCTCTTCTTTGGGGATCACCTAGTGAATATTAGACTTCACTATCTAGTGTTCCCAATTTGTGATTCACCTGACAAATAGCAGACTTTTCTATTGTCATGAATGCCTTTTAACATGACCACCTAGAATAATACATCTTTCTCGCTAGTAGAGAAATGTGTTCCATGGGTGATGTGCATGAATTTGGTCCTCATGGAGCATTTTCTTTATTTAATGGATGATGTTTGGTATTTGAGACAATTTAAGACTAATATCTCTTTTCCTTACTGACTCAAATCCTTTTTAGTACTAACCTTGTGTTTTTTTTATTTTTTTCATGTGTCTTCTTTGTGTTTACAGTGTGTTTACATCGCGTTTGTTTTTATTTCATCATCATATTTATGTTCTATGGTGTCATGTGTGTTTTTCATTGTGTGTGCTTCATGTTTTATGACATGCATGTTTGTGTATGTTGTTTTGTTGCATTTCATACATGTGTGTTCCTTTTTGCTTATGTTGGTTTTCCATGGGATCATGGATCTTGGGGGCTTGATCACCTCCCTTAATCCTTAGTCATCATATTTCTTCAACATTTTATACATTTGAACTCCTCTTGACATATTTTTCTACTTTAGTATGAGTTTGAGCATAAGTTCATACTCTCACTAAAGTGGGGGATAAATGTAGTGTCAAAAAATGTCACCCTTAACAATTTCACATTACTCCCCCCCCCTAATTTATTGGACTTAATTAAGCTCCTAATTTTCCAAATTATGCATTCCAAGGCCTAATTTTTATCGTTTTTTAAAGGATTACAAGCATTGAGTAAATGCATCCAATTGTTATTTGCTTCCAACTAGGTGTGTCCTAGAAAATTGGGCTAGGACCCATTCACCCATGGGAAAATGAGCCACCCTTCTTAGCCAAGACTTAAATTGAAATATGTTGTTGGCTACATTTTAACATCCAAAATTCAAATTTCAAGTGTCAACTTTTACAATCTAATTTTTGGGAAATTGGACAATTGCATATAAATACCTAGTCTTTTCATCATTTTCAATCTAAGTGAAAATATATTGGAAAACTTATGATTAAGATAAATATTGAGCAAGTGAAGAGCAACATTTCAAAGAATTACATCAACAATTCAAGATCCAACATCATGTCAAAGTTTATATGTGTTCATGTTGTCATTACTTTGTGAAGGCTAACTCTTGTTGTAGGTCTCCAAAGCATTCAAGCAAAACATGATCCAAATATTTGAGGTGATGTGCATGACTTCAGTCCTTCAAGGAAGTCATTGAAGGGTGGTGAGTTACAACACATTGTGATTTCATCATTCCTTCCTTTCCATTATTATTTATCATTGACATTTTTCCATTGTGGAAGTGGAAACACTTACATGGAGTTTGATTGAGGCAATCCCCTAAATGGCCCAACATCTCTTCTCTTTGTGAATGTGTAGGTTATAGGTTTGAGGAGGATCAATGAAAGTTTGAAGGAAATTCAATCATTGTTGAATTTTTTGTCATCAAAGTTGTTAAGATACAAAAACTCACCTACAAAATTTACTCATGACATTCTGACAACTCTCTAATTGGAAATGAGGTTCTTAGATTTTCCATTAGAGGAGCCCAAAAGTTGAGAAGGACAACCTATGAAAGACTCATTCTCCATTTGGTGAATAAGTCCTTGTAGGAATAGCCAGACCAATTTTTCTGGGAAGGTATACAACCATCTACACCTTCCAAATCTACTGGAACTTGACTATTTTAGTTTTCTAGTTGTTAGGATCTTACAATTTACATATTAGGGAACATTGTTTAATTAGGACAATCATTCTAAATCAATTGCAATCCATTCCCATCTTCAATTAGATGTAGATCAAGGTCTGATTGGCTCACCTTTATGGTTGTAAGTCAATCTAATCACCTTGTTGATATACATCTTAATGTAACTTGGAAAAAGGCCCCTTGAATCCTAGGTTATTTGTATTTGAGGACCTAGGATCACCTTTTTCTATATTACAAGTTAATATGGTGTTTTACTATGATTGACTTTTATTTTCACTTAGTTTAGAATGTAGACTACCATATGAACTTCTTCTCTCCATAATGTGTATGATAGCTTAGACTCATTTAACATGGTTCTAGTCATTTCTTGAATGGTTATATCCTTTCTTCCTAAAACTTCATTTTGTTGTGGATTTATTATGGAAAAAATATGTCTCCTTATACCATGTTGTTCACAGAGTTCTTCAAATTCATTTGATGAGAATTCACCTCCTCTATCTGATCTTAGGCATTTTATTTTTAGGTCAATTTCATTCTCAACTAAGGCTTTGAATGCCTTAAGATTCTCAAATTCTTCAAAGTTTTCCTTAAAAAATTTAACCCCGATCATTCTAAAATAATAATCAATTATTAGCATTAAATATATCTCACCTTGTAATTTTTTTGTTCATGTTGGCCCATAGAGGTTTGTATGGACAAGTTCCAAGAGTTTTGATGTTGAATACTCCTTAAATTTGAAACTCACCCTTGTTTTCTTTCCATGTTGGCACTACTTACAAATCATATTTGAAAGCTTTGCAATCTTTGGCATATCTCTCACCACCTGCTTATTATTGATCTTAAATAGATCATCAAATTTTATATGTCCCATCCTTTTGTGTCATAACCAACTCTCATCTTCTTGCCCCATACAAAAATTTTCACCTTTGATTTCACTAAGGATAAATATTATTGGTTGTTCTACTCGCATTTGCAATTAGTTTCCTTGTCTTGTTGATTTCACATCCTTCAACATGAAATGTGAGAGTGTGTCCTTGGTCACACATTTGAATCATACTTAGGAGATTATGCTTCAACCCTTCAACATATAGAATATTCTTCGTTAAATTGTCTTTCTATTACCCAAGCTAAGAGTACCTTTCCATATTATCTTTGTCATATCATTGTACCTGTTGTCACCTAGAAATGCACCCTAATGCAAAGTTGTAAAACTAAGCTTTCTAGTGAAACATTGGATCACTCCAAGGATGTGGGTCACTTGAAATTGGAGTGAACCTCCGGAGAAGGCCGACTTCCTTTGTGTTATCACCTAAACTACTGATTCTTTGATGGTAAAGGGAGAAGGAAAATTCATAAAAATGAAACTAAACTTATGGTGATATACTATATTAATAAGAAATCATGAAACAGACACAGGAAGAACATACACTTGAAAACATAATTGCTATTCTCAGAGCAACTTCTTTCAGACTTAATTCCTTAGTCCTAACAGGTTTGGTCTACATACATATCTTGGGAAGGAAAGATTAATTTCACAACCTTAAGACATAAGTGCATAATTATAAAAAAAAACACAGTTAAAAACTTGCATGTTCAAAAGAAAGATACAGAAATGAGAATCAATACAAACATGAACACAAACTTCCAAGGTAAACTCTGTGTTGTATTCAGGATTCCAGTTGAGTTATAGAAAAACATACATTAATTGAGAAAGGATTGATTAAAAAATCACTAACTCTTCAAAGTGTGTAATCAGAACTATATCCAAAAAAAAGGCAAAAATGCCTTATATATCAAACTGTATTGGTCCCTTAGGGCTTACAAAAAATATCCGGGCCCAGAAAAACTACCCCTTAGATTTTTTATTGAATTTCAAGCTGCACCCTACATGTCCATGTTGCTGTCAAAGATTGCCTTCAAGGGACTCCCTTCTTGAACATCTTGCAACCACCGCCTTCACATCTGCTACTCATGTCGATCTTTGAATCTCTCTACAGTCGAGCTGCTTTGAATGTTCTTGAGCTCCGAACAGATATCCACTGCCTGTCATTATGTTGATCTTCTTTAGACTGTCACAGTTTACCTTCATATCTCTCTGATTGGTTGAGTAAATTCCACGCAACCTCTTTGGTCAGTCAAAACTCCTTTGATCAGAATCACATCTCGATGAAACACTGGAAGTGTCTCACCGATGTGATTATGCCCTCTTGAAACTATTAGCGTAACATGGAGTTATCGCTGAGAGCTTATGGCGAGCTCATTTCATTTACCCCGAGCTTGCTTTTCTCCTTCAGGCTTGAGCTCCTTCGGCAAGACACTATTGAGTCAGGAAGACATCTTAGCGAGGCTGTCATTTTGCCAATGCTCTTCTTTTGCTGAGACCTTGGCCTGTTGGCTAGACTTCATACCGAGTGCCTTCTGTCATATCGACATCTCCCTTTGTCGTCGAGACATACTCCATTCGCCGAGACTCTATATCGAAGTCTCCTTGCTTTGCTGAAAGTTCACTTTGAGTTCGGAGAAAGTTTGCTTGGTCGACAAGATATCCTGCCAACCCCACCCTCATTTTGTCTGAGCTCTTCTTTTCCTTTGCTGAGACTCCCACCGGTTAGGAGAAGGTCCTCCCGAACTCCAAATGTTATGCCGAAAGCTCCTCGCTTTGGGGAGACCTCTTATAGTCGTCGAGACATCTCGGCAAATGCCCTTAGTTGTGCCGAGGGCCCTTTCTCTTTTGCGTCGGGGAGATTTTTCCTGTCGGCCAGACCTTATGGCGATAGCCTCCATCTTGCCCGGTGATGCGTTTGCTTTCCCTTGGTGTCGGTATATCCTCCTCATCTCGGCAAAATATTTTGCTGAGACCTCTATCCTTTGGCCGAAACCCCTTTCATTTGGAAGCTCCATTGTCAGTGAGACCTTTGCCGATAATACTTTCCATGTCGCCAAGACTTCCCAGTATCGGCAGGACCTCAGGGCGATGTTTTCAATTGTTGGCGAGCCCTTTCATGCTTTGGTGGGGCCTCCCCTGAAGTCTCCTCGACCTTGATATTACAAACCATATTGGCAAGATTCTGCCGATGTCACCCCGACGTATTTTGGTCTATCGAGCCCTGCATTCCTTGTTTTATTCATAGTCGCTATGACCTTGTGACATCGGGAAGACCTCACATAGACTGAATTTGCTACATCGAAAGGTCTCGATGCATTCTGAGTTGTTGAGACAAGGCAATCATTACGCCAACAAGGATCCTTCATATTTCCATCACCGAGACCGAAGGTCACTTGCCGAGACCTTACGGCGATCGCCCCAACCTACACCAATGAGCACATCCTTCCACCACCGATCGATGAGACAAAAGTGAACTCATGCCGAAAGAAAACCATTTTGCACACTGTCGGTAAGACCAAGAGAACTAGCCATGACCATATACCAACACCGCAACTCATGCCAAAGGGAACCTGTGTGAAGTCGGTAAGACATATGGAGATCGCCATGACATCCCCACGAAAACATTAACTCACGCTGATACGATGCACTTTGTTTCTCTAGTCGGTGAGACAAGAAAACCTCGCTGAGACATAATGCCGATATCGCCTAGCTCCACCGATGAATATACATAGTCGGGGAGACATGTTGAGATCGGTAAGACGCAACCCCGACAACTAAGACATATGCTGATAGAAGCCTCCACAGTTGCCAAAACAATAGAAACGTCCTACCGAATGAAGAATGCAGAAGATCTACGCCGATAGGAACTAGAAAATAGAAAATGCAAGACCCAAGGGAACATATGATGCAACATAGTAAAATATGGGTAGAAAGTGTTCAAGAGGGCACTTATTTGGAAAAATATGAATGAAAACATATGTAAAAACATCAGATTTTTATAGCTCCAACAAGATGCCTGAAATAATCCACAATGGAGAAAACCCATTTGGCCCTTATGAACACCTGCAACATAGATGCCTTGCCTGATTGAGCCTGAGGGTGAAAATTTGGCAATAGTACCCAAATTCCCCTATCCTTCCATTCACTTCCTTCAAGGTGAGGAATTTGCTCCTATCTCTAGCCATGTGGTTTAAGCAACCACTATCAATATAGCATTGATTTTCCTCATTTTGAGCATGAAGAGCAGTTTGCACAAGCATGGATCTCTCCTTATTTTCTTGCTCATTTTTTTTCATACTTTTTAATTTTCTTCCTTTTGTTTAGCCATAGTATCCTTCTTGTTAAGTGGTTGACGAGGTTTTTCTTTTAAACTTATTTTGTAAATTTAAAACCCATTATAGATGATCTTGTCTAGTTTTCAAATATGCAATTTTTTTAATGATTGGATTTTTTTCTATTTTTAATCAATTTTTGAGGAAACATGTCCATAAACTTGAAATGTTAGGTTTTCATATTTTTTAATAACCTTTCATTTGTTAATTTTCTTGTAAATTTTTTTATATGGCATTAATCTACAAACAATTATTTACACAATAAAAAACTCAAAAAATGATTAGTTTAGATCAAATTATGATGTTCGTCCATGAGAATTTTCAAAAACAACAACTAAGGCCAATAAAAAAGTAATTAAAAAAATATTTAGAAAAAAAATAAAAAAATATTCTCATCAATCTTCGGTATAATACACATATTTCCCTAAAATGAATTAGAAAACTAATTTTATTTAGGTCAAATTATGGTGCTTGTACATGTTCATCCAATATGGTCATAAAATTAAAAAGTATTTTGTATCGTTTGGGTATTATAAGAAATTACATATTTGAAAACTAGACTCAAAATACTAAATTTTATATTACTGGAATTTTTTAAGACTCAATGTGTAAGTGCTTCAAGATTTTAGTCTAACTGTGACAAATTTTGAAAATCAAGAAAAACACTTTCACTTCTTGCACTACCTAGTTATCTTTTGTACATGACCTACAACCTATTTTTTTATGACTAAAGTGATTACAATAGAAAAAAGCAAATAAATAATGTTGGAACCTGGCCATGTGGGTCCACCTTGGAGAAAAGGACCTTTTGAATTTGTCCTTGTTATATTTTGGAGGAGTGCTTGTTTTCTATGGGACTTGTTTCTTTTTCTTTTTATTGATAGGTCTTTTGAGAGCATCAATGAAGCTTTTTGTCTTTTCCTCATTTTCCTTCTTTGGTGACTCTTGGTGATCTTCTTTGTTGGCCATTTGCTTTTCTTTATATCCAATACTAGTCTTTATAAATGATGACCTCTTCCCATTGATGATGTCATCTAAGATCTTAGTACTCTTCTCAAATTTGAGGCTCTTGTTTAGCTTAGCAGTTGTTTTCTCTAATTATTTCCTCAAGGAAACAATTTCGGACTCAAGCCTCTCACAAATTTCTTCTTTTTCCTTTAATTGAATTCTTACCTCTTCCTTAATTCATTTTGCCTCTTCAATTTGAATTTTTAGATTGATGATCATTTTCTCCAACTCCTCAAGACTTTGTGGCATTTTTTCCTTAGATTCACAATCCTCTTGAAGCTATAATTTTGTCTTCAAATTCTTCTTCTTGAATTTCTTGATTTCATTTAGGGAACAAGTAAGTTCCTCTTCCAAATCTACTTCTCCATCCATTTAAACATTATCTTTCCCTTATGTTTCCTTTTGTACCTTTTCTTCACTTTCCAATATATCATCTTTTGTTTCTATCGCCATGAATATAATCTATTCTCTATCGTTGGCAGAGAAAATCTCTTCAGATGAACTACTTTCCTCCTTGGAATAAAGGATTTTCTTGTTCTCAAGTAAAAGCTCTTTTTTCTTTCTCAAATTTGTCTTGTTTGTGGCCCTTTTTATGTTGATAATGTTTGCCACTTTTCTTTATATTATGCTCTTCTTCTTCTACACTCTTTTTAGTTTTTGCATATGGGAATTTGACTACAAAAATTATGATCTTTCCATAATTAAATAATTTAAAAGGCCTTACTTTTATACTTGTTAGATTTTTTTTTTTTAGCTTCCTCATAAAATGAGCTTCTTCTTCGTCTGAATCACCATTGGAGCTATCGCTTGGCTTGGAATCTTTGCTCTTCATTTTCTTTGAGGATTTGAAGGTTTCATCTTGTTTAGATGGTTTCTCCTCTTTGGTCCTCATTTCATATGCAATGAGGATCTCATGCAACTCATCCATTGTTAGAGTATCTAGATCTTTCATTTCTTTGATGGTGGAGACTTTGGCATCAAATCTCAAAGGAAAAGACCTTAGTACTTTTTGCACAATATTTGTATCCTCAGCCATTTCTCCAAGGCTTTTGATAGTGTTAACATTTTCATCCATGCAAAGTAGATAGGCTACAATGTTTTTTTCATCCTTCAATTTTAAACTTTCAAAATTGTCTTCTATGGGTTTGAAGCTTATACTTATTTACCTTGTCGTCTCCTTCATAGATGTTCTTTAGTTTATCCCAAATCTCTTTTGTTGATTCACAATACATTACTTTAACAAAATCTAATTCTGATAAACCACACAAAATTGTATTCATAGCTTTTGCATTATCTTCACTAGCCCTCTTTGTTGTCAGATCCATTGGTGGAGATGATGGAGCTACATATCCGCTCACAACTAATTACCAAATATCAAAGCCAAGATCCATTAAGTCAGTGTGCATCCTTATGCTCCAAAATGCATAATTTGTTCCATCAAACAACGAAGCCCTATTTGGGGAGAATCCTTCTTGATAGACCATGTGTGCTCTTGAGATCTACCTTTTAGTGGATATACTATACTTGAAGGAACCTTCTTTGATACCAATTGATGGGCACACACTTATATTGAGAGGGGAATGAAACAATATAAGAATATATTTTACTTTTTAAAATTAATAACCACAATAACTTCAAATACACATCAACAAATAAGAATGTAAGATTTACATGGAAACCCTTTCAGGAGTAAACTACGAAATAAGGATTGCTAGGATATACTATCAAAATCTAATCTCAAATAAAATTCTTCTTTATAATTTTTTGTAGGCAACAACCCACTAGAGACGCCAATCCCCACAACTAAGCACCAACTTAGTAAGAGACACCAATCTCTTCAATTTAGAGGTACCGACCTCTCAGACAATAATACATTTGTCTTCTTGATAATTCTCCTTCAAAAATCTACCTCTGAATGATCTTCTACTATATTCTTTTCACACAAAATTGTTGGTTTATGTTTGGTATATCTTCTATTCTCACACTTCTTCTCCACATTCAACACTCACGTCTTAAATATCATTCACAACGGAGACAAGCTTTTCGATGGATACATTGATTGGCATAGGGAGGTAACTCTATATTAATATGTACCTATTCATAACAAACTTGGGCACTCACCACAAGGGGTCGACCCCTTTAACAAAACATAAATTTATTTAATTTTAATTTCCCAAGTGGGGCACCTCTATAAGAGGGGTCGGCTCCATAATTTAATTTAATTTTAAAATCATAAGGAGGGCATCACAATAGAGGTCGGCCAACATTAATGAATATGAATTTAAGTTAATATAATTGTTTTTGTGAAGATAAAATATGGCCTTGAAATATTGCGATTAGTGGCCTTTGGCCTTCATACTTTCAAATCCTCATTAGAGGTTTCCTTTGTCCTTGACAATGTCTTTGACATCAATGAAAATCAATCCAACATGTATGTGTATTTTGAAAACTTTCACCAAATGCATGTGTGTCAAAATTACCTCACAAAATATAACTTCAATTGTTGATTGTTGTTTATTGCATGATGTGAAGTCTACTTGAGTTCAATTTGATAAAGTGGCTTGCAACTTAAGTTAAAGTTGGGACTATGATTAATAAATTTAATGATTATCTAAAGCAAAGTAATCCCTTCAGCTTGTTTTGTATGTCAAGAAAAAATATATTTATTGTTTGATGCCTTTAGTTTCTATACACTTTATCCCATGTTTAGTGGACTATTTTGTGTGTGTAGGGAACTGTGAGGAATTTTAGTAGGTGGTGGTTGTGGTCTAATCTCATTGGCCTTATCACTAAGTAGAATGGACTAGGCTCATCAAAACCACTCATTGAAACCCATGGAACCCTATCTGAGTGGGAGAGTCTCATATACAAGTACCTTTGTACCATGTTTCACTATCCAAAACTAGCTACTCTTAGGTTTGTGAAAGCAAAGGGATTGATTGAAATTGGGGAAGTAAGACATTCTTGATCAGAGGTGATTATCTAGGAGGATTTTGTTACAAATTTGGTTATGTCAATTCCTTCTACAATGCCCTAGATGTGGTGGTTGTGTTTTCTTCCCTTCTCAATTTAGTTTCACAAAATTGAGTGGTGAAGCACAAATCTATTAGGAGTTTTTTGTATGTTTTGCATGATTTAGACCCTTAATGGATTGTACACTCATCCACAATATTAGGGCTCAAAATTGTTGGCAATTTTTCAAGGTATTTAGTTGGCCCATGGTTTGATGCCTATTTTTTTTTAATACCACTAAGTAGTTTTCTATTGTAATGAGCCTACAAACTAAATGCACATGAATTAGGGCTATTATAGGCCAAGAGCATCTTAACAAAATTGAATTTACAAAAATAGAGTTATAGACTTCTTATATCTCTTGTTGAGAGTACTCAAACTCTACATTTTATTATAATCTTATTACTGAGATTAATACATTAGAGCATTTTGGATGCTAGATTCTTTCTAAATATTTTCTTGTACATCTTGTGTTTTCACAAAATGCAAGGATTCACCATATATATCAATTCACTTAGTCACAATTTGCCAACATCTTACAAAGATTTTTAGTGGTTTTTCATCAAAATCATACGTGATCCATATATATGCACATCCACTAGACCCGTTCTTGTGTGTGAGTTTTACAAACAATGCACTAAAAAGACATTAAAAAAAAATGACGTGTGTAAAAAAAATGGCCATGGATGCAAAGAAGGAACCACCACACCTCATTACAATTGTTTGAACCTTTGTCAGGAAATAATTCATTGTACTAGTTCAAATTTGATTTACTTCCTAGTTTATATACTATGGAGGATGCTTGAGTTGAAAGAGCCTTTGCAACTTATGACTATAACATAGGGACAAAAAACATGGAGTGATTCAAAGACAAAGTAGGTGAAGAGGATGAATGAGATTGTGGTGAATAACACTTTCTAGTCAAATGTGTAATATATCACATCTTTTGTATCTTCTATTTTCATCATATTCAAATTTGGGGATTTTGACAATCCTTTGTATCTTCTAAAGGAGTGACCTAGAAAAAGTGCGTGAACTAAAAATGCATCTACACATGATTGTATATGCAATGAATTCAAAGTGGTATGTGGATAGACTTTGTATAGTTGCTTCTATTAATGACCACAAACTAAAGAATGACCTCATCAAGACATTTAAGAAAATGCTCAATCAATAAGAAGTTTCATTTATCAGAGTTGAGTAGATAAAACTTATTGAAGTAGATAGAGTTATAAGATTTCAACAAAGATTGACAAGCACATTTCGGTGCAAGACAAGCTAGTTAATTGGTGAATTCTATGGACCTCTGATATTGCTATGTACACTTGTCATTCATCTTCTCATAGAAATTTCTAATTCCTCTCTTCTCATTTGAAAGTATCTGATCCACATAAAATTGTATCCCTACTTAAGAAAAACAAACTTATGACTTAATCTACTCTTTCAACATAAACAAACTTACTTTTGTTAAAAAACTTCTTGTTATACATAGTGTCTTGTGTCTCATTGATTGTAAGACACCTACGGTACAATCAAAGCTTAGCAACACAATAAGATGTAGAGCTTGAGAAGCCATATGAAGTTAATAATGAGCATTATGTACAAACAAAATTGACTGGGCTCACATTTTAAGATGAAAATATAGTTCATTTTAATGATGAGTTCTAAAGATATCCAATGAATGACTAGTTTTTAAGCTTGTTACTCAAACAAAAACCAACTATAAATATATTTTCCAGGTTTCCCATTTTGAAATTATAATGTTTGTCACTGGAATTTTCAGCTGCTTTATATTTATGATAGCCAACAAGCCCCAGAACCAGACGCCAGGAACCCAAATGGAAGCTACTGGAAAATGTTACTAGATGTATCACTCTCATGATAAGCTGAATCATGATTTGCATATGGGTTAAAGTAGGTTAAGTATGTTAAACAGGTTTTAGTGGATACCCTTTTGATTATGCAAATTGCATACTCATCTTTTGTTGACAGTTTAAAAGCTCTTCATAACGATAAGAATTTTATATCTTCAACTCAAACACTTATCTTACTGTTTTGGATTCTCCATTGAATTTTTCCAATGCTCAATGTATTTTCTATCTTCTAAAGCAACTGGAACGTCCTTAGCAACTGTAGTAGATGGAAAAGCTCCTGTGAATGAAAATACTTTGCCCATATTAGACTGACACATTTTGACAACTACGCGGCTTTTATCACAAATAACATTGCACCCTTACGAAAATCAATCCCTTAAAATATATGCTTACTGACAAGCACCATTGTACCCTTTTGAGAATCAGCTCCTAGATCACAGAAAAAGTAAAACCATGCATTGTAAGCATTTACCACTGTAATTTTAATAATGACAATCACAGAGGAGGTGTAGATGATTTTTTTTTTAGTGATCATATCAGTCAATAGAAAAGTATTATCATTTGTGTACTTTTCAATATAATTACATAAACCTGTTGTGCAATTTGTTCACTAACTAAAAAGCTTCTATTCTAAACATAGTACATTATTGTGAGTGTGCAGTTGTTTCTAAAAAACTCACCCTCAGGAAACATTCCCAGAACCTAGAGTCCACCATTCTTAGCTGCCTTTTGTAATATGCTTCATTAATTCTGTTAATTTGGAACAACACTTAATTTAAGCAGTCTTTACAAGGCAAGTCTTGAGCAGGCTTGCAGCCTAAAGCTGAGTACAATGTAACTTGGTTTATCCCATTTGATAACATTTGAATCTTAGAAATGTTTCTTGAATCTTCAAGCAACACTCACTTATCATTTAGGCTATGTGATATTCTTAATTAGAGATATTATCATATTAATATAAAATCCAATGTTTGATCATGTCATTCTTGTCTTCACTTTGGCTCCAATCCCTGAACGTTTTCAGCAGTAACATCACCAGCATGAATATTCCACAAAATCATTCAAATCAAACTGTGAACACTTCATACTCTTCCCTTTCTGTCTGAACCTGATCTTTCCCACTCTTCTGAATGATCATGCAGGTTTTGTTCATATTAAAAGAAGACTTCTCGAATGTCTTTGTTCTGTCTCTATTTCTACACCATAGGAGTTTGTGCATCGGCAATTTTGTTTTTTATTTTTTATGAAACGAATTGATCATCCCAGTTTATATGCTCTTAGACTGTAATCAAATAAGAACATTAATCAAACCTTCAGTTCAACTTTATATTGCAGAATAAACATGACAGCTATATAGTTATTTTCACACAGACAACAAAATTTTGAAATTTATACAGGATTCATAAATCACTCCCTAACCAAACCAGTTTGTTATTTTAATAAGGATGTCAGTTTATCTGTAATTACAACAAATTTCTGATCTATTCATTCTCGCTTTGATATAAGCAACCCTGTTATAAATAGCAGCAACATTTACTACTGGGTAAAGGCAACAACAAAAGTAATAGATTCAGAATCTTAAACACAAAATTAGGTTAAGTACAGTGTGTGGACAACAGTAGAACTAAAGGCAACAAGAAGCTCGAGTTATATTAGCAACAACTTCAAATATCTAGAAAATGATTAATATTCCTTCTCCCTCTTTCACTTTTCAGGTTGTAATATGCATGGTTTGCTTATCAGTTACTTGAGTATCCATATCAAAAGGTAATTAACAAGTTTAACTGACAATGGGTGTATTTCAGGAATTGTTTACTAACAATCAAAGTTGCTTTCTTAATCTAATCCTAGTCAGCTCCGTTCCTCTAGTCTTGTGTAACAGTACAAAATATATGGTCAAATTGAAAAATAGTTAAAGACAACTTGTTCATGCTATAATGTAAAGATCTGGATTTTCTGAGAATTGAAGAACAGATTTGCAAGGAGCATTTTCAAGTTTAATCCTTGCTAAAACATTACAGGAATACTGGAAATATTCTTGAGAAAATTTGAATCATTCAATGCAGGGAAAAATGTAACACAATGAAGCTGTAATTAAATAGGCCATTCCTATGAAAAACATCTATCTTATCATTTCAGAGTTCTTTTACATTGATGGAGATCATGCTTAAACAATTGAAAGACACAAAATTCATTTCTGAACTGAAAATCTTTCCTCAATTAAGGATCAATCTACAACTGATATGCCATAATTGTTTAAAGTACTCAACAGTGCAACCCAGATGATGTATATATCAAGTTCGAATATGTTTTGGTAAAAAAACCCAAAATATTATCTTCTATCCAAATTTCGATACCACTATGGGTGGATAATTGATAATCCATCTTTAGATTCTAATATTAGAAATTCCGATTAATAGTAATTCTGATTACAGATGGGAATCTGTGTTTTTATTTCATCTTCTAATGTTAGATCCCAAGCTCTCCATGTGACATCTTCAACTTTTTAATTGGGAGCAATAAAGAAAATATTTAACCATTGAAGTGGAATATCTGGCAATATCATTGCAAGAAAATTCCAAAATTATCTTTCCGTAGGAAACAAGTACTGAAAAACAGCATTATATTCAGAAATGGTTTTAATATCTGTGCCATATCTAGTTACCGGCGGAAAGAAAAGCCAAGCTCCCGTAGCGTAAACAAACATAAGAGTCATAGGGATTGCAATGAATTTGGGTAATGTTAGGTAAGAAGACAAGCTTCTTGTTAAACAGATCTCAATGGCAACAGATAAGCCATGGAGAGTAAAGAAAGCCGTAACTTCCCAACTGGGTTGCTTCTCCGTAAGGTAATAGAAAATCAATTCATGCATCAGTCCAGAAACTACAAATGAAGAGATAACTGCAAATCCTCTTGCCCAAAGGGGAGGCTTGGCTTTTGTTGCTTGATTTCCGTGGCTTCTCTCATATACCTTTTTGTGGACCATCCAACAGAAACTCAATACAGGGCCGTAAACAGAAGGCCTAAGAATATTTGTTACAATAAGGTTCCATCTTGCACCCCAAAAATCCTTCAATGAGCTTGCAAGATAGGGTTTGTTGGATTGAGGTTTTAATTGAACCCCAATTAAAGAATTTAATAATACTGCGAGGCTTCCCAAAACAATATCCAGGGCTAAATACATATGCACACCATAAAGCACCATAATCAAGCTCCGGGGAATCAAATGCCTGAAAGAATATGAATATATAGCTAGTGCTAAAAGAAATCCTTTTATAATTAAATTTACCCCTAAAATACATCCCTTTAGAATTACATTATGCCACTTGTTGAATCTGCCTGGGTTTGAAGGAGAATTATTGGGTTCAGCCTTAGGTTTGTATTCTTTAATCTCAATAGGAAAAGCAGCAACGCCCACAAAATGAAGGAGATTGAACTTTGCCCATGGGTTTGCCAGAGGACCCAAATCAAAACAGAGCATTAAAAGCTTAAAGGAACTAATCCATGTGAAAACAAATGATAAAATTCCTCTCATGTGCACTGTGGAGAGTTGTAATGGCAAAGTTATGTACGTACCCACCACAGGACTGACTGCTAGAATGCGTAAAAATCCCTTTGGAAGCTTTGAGACCACATAGTATGAATAAATTAGCCCACCAAAAAGCGTGCCCACAGTGCCAAAGCTGTTCTTCAATACTTCCTCCATGGTACCCAAGATCTATATCAGAGGTACACTGAAAAGCTGTTCTTCAGTACTTCCTTCATGGTACCCAAGATCTATGTCAGAGGTATGTCGAAGTTTTTAGTCAGTCGTGTTGTTATTTAAGCTTAGTGAAAAGATTATTAATTTATTGATCATCCATATATGATATCGTAACTCTGTCTGACCGACGGATTGAATCTTACAGTCAAAGATATTTTAAAATAATTAAATAGTAAGTGTTATAAAATAAGTATTAGGAGGGGAGGTTTCAATTATTAGAGTCATTCCGCCATTATGTAGGTTTTTTCCTCTTCCACCTAGCTTTCAATTAGTGGGAGTGGTGTCTTTTTTCCCTAAGCCCATCATACAATAAATTTTTTTACACCTAATTGTAATTGAAAATTTCTTGGTGGAAAGATGACAAGTCACAAACAAAAAACTTTGGCCTAATTACTAGTGGAGGCCCAACCACACTTTTAAGATGACAAGAATGGTAAGTAGGCAATGACCATTAACCCTATCAACTATCTAGAGTTTGATTAAAAGATTGTCTAATTAGCATGGAGGAATCCTCCTTAGTGGCTACAAGAGTGACACCAATATGAGTTAAAGCGGTTTTACTACTACCCTTAATTAGGGATATGTCACAAGAAGGTGAAGAGGGACCTAGAGGAATCCTCCTTAGTGGCTACAAGAGTGACACCAATATGAGTTAAAGCGGTTTTACTACTACCCTTAATTAGGGATATGTCACAAGAAGGTGAAGAGGGACCTTGGTAATAGTGTAAGGAGCATTCCCCCAATGATCAAGTAGAAATGTAGATGTTGCTCAATTCAAAGGCCACTTTTCTAGCTTGAATTTGTATTGGCGTTTGTATATTTGAAACCATTGTAGACACCTAAATTAGTATGCCTAATCACACTTGACTTTGCCCTATCATAGCCAATTAAATAAATTGTTATGATTAATCAATCAATCAATTATACTTCACCTTTATCCTCACCCTTAATCCTTCACCTTTATTCCCCACTTTAATTAAATAAATTTATATTTATTTAATTAAGTCTAGTCTTATCCCCCCAAATCTTGGACAACTTAATAAATTAATTAACACACAATTATTTGATTGATTGATTTAGGCCAATTAATCCCTAATCATGTGCACATGTGACAAGAATCTGATTTTCACATAAATCCCAATTTAAAATTCCCCACCCTCCTTGGGAATGTGCAACGAGACAAATCTTGCCTCTCTAAAAGTCAAATCTTTCCTCTTTTAGAAATCAAATCTTGCCTCCCAATATACCTTTTTAAATATCCACCTTTATTGAGAGTTCTAATCAATTGTGAGCCCTCCATTCCTCACGCCTAGCTCTTACACCTAATGGGATACTTTGTTAGACACACAAATATATTGAGAGGGGGAGTGAATCACTATATGCAAAAACTTAGATTCAAACTAGTCTATCATTAGCAGTATTTTCAGATCTTACTTTAACATAAAAATAATTATCCAAATGATAAGTTCATAAACACACATCCACACAAAGGAACACTAGATATATGCGGAAGCCTAGAAAGGAAAAACCCCACAGTGAAAATAACTGCTTGGATCTACTATCCAAATCCAACCTCACTGATAAATATGAAACTTACAAATGTTTATGAGAACCAACCAACTAGAGACACCAATCCCCTTATACTGAACTTGCAGGCACCAACCTATAGGAGAAACCAATCCCCCAACTCAGGAACTAAGCACCAACTTAGATATGAGGCACCAACCTCAATTGCAACAAGATATGAATCATGTGGACCTTCCAAACTCAGACTGCACTGTCAACCAGATCTAATCTTCTACATAACACTCTCTTAGTGTGTATGTGATCTCCAAGTTGATTCACACACCTTAATATATCTCTACTAATTCAATAAGCACCTTGCACAACTCTTTCGCAATACACATCTCAACATTTTTGGAATGAACCTAAATCAACTATATATATGCATTACAATGATGACTACATTCATATGTCAGCCTATAACATATTTGCAATATTTGTAAGTTGGCCACAAACAAATTCCTTAATCAAATGTGGAACATACCAAGTCCAAAAGCCCACATGTTAAACTTGAAGGGGGACACACTTTACATTACCCAACATAGACTTACATGGCCCCAATGAACATTCACACAATACCTCCAGTTGGCACACATTACAATCCTCTGGCACATCAATCTAGAACATCAACCCAGTTGACCAACTAACACAGTGAACACTTTGCCACTTCTAACTTTCTGTCTGTTGAAGCTCAACATCTTAAACTCTAGAATCATATACAACATGAGTAACCTTATTTTAGTTCCAAACCACAAGCCATAACATTCAACTGTGACAAAATGCAGAGCCAATCACCATGACAATAATTGCAATCTTTCAAATATCTTGAAATCAATGACAAAACTGACCAACACCTTTGACATCAATGACAACCTTTGCTCAATATAATTGTCACATGACTTCAACTTCAATCCAATCCCTATTCCTCAATCAATCCTAGCCAGATCCATTAACCAATGCATTTTGGCCCTTGATTTCCCTTTTGGAAAGTCTATAAATTGAAGGCCTCTCATCCCATTTGGGCACCCACTCTTATGTTATCGTTAGGCTACTCTATTTTCTATCTAATCCATCTTCATCATATCCTTATGCTATCTATTTGATCTCTCATCATCTCAATCCTACTATCATATTGTTGGTTTCATTAGCAATTGCATTCTAGACATCAAAATGAATACATCAAGAGAGTATTGGGTACAACTCTTCTTCTAACTCAATCCATAGAGAAGATGATAACCAAGGTAAAAGGTTCCATTCACATGCATTTGAATACTTTATTTACCCTTGTTATTGTTGAAAATGGAGGTAATTATGTAGCTTAATACTTTGTAAAACTAAATTTACTGTAGATCTAAATAAGTGTTCTTTGTTACAATTTCTTTGTGGATGATTATCTGTTTAGATTCATTTTACCATTTGTAGAAGTAGACAAAAGATTGTAGAAGAATAAGACCAGAAGATAGAAGTGACACAACATATATCGTGGAGAAACCCTTTCGGGAAAAAAATTCCACCACTAGAATTAATAGTGCTTGTATTATTTAACCTTAGAAAAAGATTACAATAATTATTTATCAACCCTTGCTTGAGATGCTTATTTTTCCTTCAACAAATCTTCTTCACAACCTACAATAAAATCTGATATAAACTCTCTTCTTGACTTGCTTGAGATAAATAGATAATAATCAGCCTTGTAAACTCCAAAGAGTTACAATTACAAAGCTCAAAGCTTATCACCAAAAACCTATGCCTATTCCTTGCAAGTAGAGTTCTACCATGAAGAACAATGTCAAATCAAGTGCTTCATCCATTTGGGCATCCCAAACTAAAGTCATAACTCAACCTTGATTCCAAAGATATCTTCAAAGCTTATCCTCAAAGTTGGCGCCCAAGAATGGGCCCACTTAACTCAACCAAGTATAAAATATCTTAACATGCAAAAGTGTTAATTCCAAGAAGCCAACTTGGGCGCCCAAGGTGGGTCCAAGTCAATCTCTGTTAACTGAAACATATCTCTTCCACCATTCATGAACATACCATGCATGATTGATCATCCCCTATAACTGAAAGTATTCACCTATTATCTGTCATGCAACTAAAGTTATTAGTCATTCATTCCAAGTCAACTAAAGTCTTGACTAGAATTCAACTGAAACTAACTACATGCAATTGAAGATAACTGAACTATAACTTAATTGAGCTGAACTAAATTGAATTGATACCAAACTAAACTGAACTGAACTGAATTGAACTGATTTGAACTAAACTAAACTTCATGCATGCAAACATCAATCCCTAACTTCTAGGATCTGTACATGCATTACATAAGTGTTATCTTTTTCTCCAAATAGTTAACTAAACTCAAGGTGGGTTCCACCTTCTCTATGGGCGCCAAATGTGCTTTTATTATTTAGGAACTCATCTTGGACGCCCTCACATGCTTAGGTATCATTTAGAATTAATTACAAATGTCAATTAACATGATTATTTCATTCAAAATTAATCTCTTTCTAATCCTAGTGTTGGGGAACACTTTCCAAGGATTTAGGAGATACATGAAATAATGTTTAGGATTGCAATTATAAGGCATTCTATTTCTAATAGTTATCTCTAGTTTGACATGTTTGGTCTTCTAACCCTATTATTTTTTGATTTTTATAGCCTAGGTTCTAGAATAGCACTTTCATAATATGTTTTAGCACTTGTGTTTCTAGAACCATTCTTTTGTTTGTGTGTTAATTCTTGTGTTTCCAAATCCATGCTTTTGCACTATGTTTTAGTGCTTGTGTTTCTAGAGATCTTCACTTTCACATTGTGCATTAACACTTGCATGTCAAGATTTGTGCTTTCACATTATGTTTTAGCACTTTAATTTTTAGATCCACACTTTTGCACAATTTTTTAGTGCTTCTATTTCTATAACTCCACCTTTGCACTATGCTTTAGCACTTACATTTCCTGATCCACGATTTCACACTATCCTTTACTACTTCTACTCACATATTAGTACTTCCACATTGTGTTTTACCATATATTAGCACTTTTGTTTTACAAAATAATTCTTTTATTTCATATACTAGTGGTTCCATTTCATAGATTAGTGCTTCTTCTTCACAAATTAGTGTCTACTTTCTAGATCAACACCAATGCACCTGGATCAACATTTTATAAAAATGGCATAACTTTTGATCTGCTTATCATATTTTCAACTTACTATAGGCTTTGGAAAGATGATTCAATTCTCTATGCAATGGACCAAGTTATTTTTATATAATTTGGAATAAAAATCAAGTAAAATCACTTGAAATTCATACTTATTTTTTCAAAACTTAATTTTTTTATAACTGTTGCATATGGCATCTAATTTTAGCAAAAAAATTAAAATCTATTAGAAAATAATAAGGAATCCATTGGTAACCTCCATTTTTCTTTATTCATTATTGTTGATTTTATTTGAGTGCAACCATCTAAATTGTTAGTCCAAGGCATTTTTGTGAAACTACTAACATTTTTGTGTTGCAACTACATTTGTCCAAGGCTTAACATTTTCCACTAGATTTTAGTTGTGCACTAAAGTTAGAGTAGTGGGGAAATAATTTGTATTTTTATCTTTGGGTGAGTAGCGTGTATGGTCTCCTCTTGCACCATTATGTGAACTTGAGGATAAAAAAATCACTTACTCTCTTTTCTTCTTATTGTTATCCCAAGAAACTCAATGTGTTTTTTCTCTCTCCTTACACTTCATGTGATTTGGCTAAACCCCTAAGAAATTTATACCTTAGGGAAGTGAAGGGGGAGAGTGGGTTACCCTTGCCTCTCAACTATTTGAAATTTTTCTCTTGAACATCTATGGATTTGGTCTCACATACTCTTGAGGTATTTGGAGGACTTCCTTGTAACCTTGTTCATCCTAGATTAAGACCTTTTGGCCATCACTTAGTGTGGTTCAAGGGACACATATCACCCCTAAAGGTACTCACAATGTACTTCCATATGGTGAGATAGAGCTAATTAAGGTAAAGCCTTTAGCCACTTTTGGTAAGGGATATGGCATACATACGTGACTACCCCTACTATTCATTCACAAATAGATAGTATTAGTGGAATAATTTTCATTGTGGATCCACACTAGGTGTCACTTCCACTTGAATAATATAGGTTTGTGCAAGTGCTTGGTGTTTATTCTTATGAAAAAATATTGCATATTTATTAGTCCAAATCCTCCTTAATTTATTTTTTTGTTTGGTGCTCTTTCAAATTCTCCCATTAGTCTAGCAACAAAACCTTAATCCTAAATCAATAATCCAAGCTTGTTCTTCAAATACCTTATTCATTCCCCAGATCCAATTCCCAATTCATCCAAATCACTCCAAACTTCTCTAATCAATTCTCTATTCCAAAACATCAAACCAACTCCCTAATGGGTCCTAAAATTGCCCTCATTTCCTTGTTTTAAGTTTCATAGTTATTGTAGACATCTAAATTTAATCACTTTCATATGATTAAATTTACTGCCTTTCCGTCTATCGTATTAATATTAATTTATTAAATTAATATTACACCTTTTGTCTCATATCGGTAAAATGTTTAATTTAATAATTAATACTTTTTCTTTCACCCTATTCCTCTCTAAATTAAATAAATACACTAATTTATTTAATTTAGTCATTCTCCCCCTTTTGATTTAAAATCAATTTAAAATTCCTCACTTTCTCTCTCCTTGTCATATCCTCCATAACCTTGCCCTAATCTGAATTAATTTAATTAATTCATGATTATAATGTGCATCTTCTTAATCAAAGATTAATGTCACATCTTCCTACATTTGCCGCTTGCCTCTAATCTTCCATTAATTAGCATAATCCAATGTTTGCACAACCTTAATCAAAGTCATTAACTAGATTTAGCACCACTTTTTAGCCAACCTTTGCATTTACCTTCTTTTGGCATTGACCCCCTTTCCCATTTGAATTTTTAATTCACATTTATTTGTCCTAGATTCCCCTCCTTTATATGTGAATTTTTAATTCACATTCCATTCTTCCAAGGCTTCTAGAACCTTGGACTTGTCACAATCTCCACATGTGACCAAGTCCCACCTTTTTGGAGCCCACCTTTTATCCTCTAGATCCTCCTAGGAATATGAATTTTTATCCCCAACCACCTTTCCTTTTCCCATGTAGATTTTTGAGGAATTCTAAAATTCCTCAAATGTCCCTTTCACTCCCACTTAGGGACAAGGAATCCCTTTTTGAGGAAATCTCCTCACTCCCCAAGGTGCTTGTCCTTCTTCCACATGTACCTTCTTAACACCTCACTTACACCTCATATCCCCTTGTCCACTTCACCCTCCACATGTCAAGATGTGAGGACTTATGGGTTCTCAACCCACCATAGCCCCTCATCTTGGCCTTGTTGGATGCATCTTGACCATTGAATTCTCTAGAAAATTCAAATTCTTTTATAAATACCCCCTCTTCAAGGGCATTTTTAAAACACTTAGCCATTTGATAACTACATGCTACCAATTTGCACTTTCAATCCTTTGCCATCATCTAGCCATCTCTTTTAATCTTTTTGCACATTTAATCTTGCATTTAGTCACTCAAGAAATCATCTAAGGAGTACACAAAATCATCCCAAGCAAAGGCCAATCAAGGAGACATCAACAACAAGGAAGGTGAAATCGTTTATACCTTGTTTTGTCCATTTTCCTTCTTGTTTTATCTCTCTTTTGGCTAATCTTGAAGTGTCCTTAGTCTTTTATCACTTGCATTTTTAAGTTATTTTGCACATTAGAGAAGGATAAAATTCTTAGGTTCACATTTCTGGCACGCCCGGTGGGACCCACAAACGGGTTCTTGCATTTAACATTCATCTTTGCTAAGTATTGTGCAGAGAAAGGTCGCAGAAAGGCGGAAGCACCCTCTGCTTTACCGCAGAAAGGCAGAAGCGCCCTCTGCCTTACCGCAGAAAGGCGAAAGCGCCCTCTGTCCCACTGTAGAAAGGTAGAAGCGCCCTCTACCTTGCCGCAGAAAGGCGGAAGCGCCCTCTGGTCTGCTATAGAAAGGCGGAAGCGCCCTACATCTGAAAGTTTTATTTTCCTCTAACAAGTTTGCTGCAATTAGGGATATATTTAGAAGATTTTTTTTCTAACACTTTTCTTGCAGTGGGAGGGACACAACTTTCCCTTTTCTTGAAAATTTGATAAAGTTTGTTGCAGCAAGGCGGAAGCGCCCTCTAACCTTTTGTTGCAGTAAGGCGGAAGCTCCCTCTAACCTTTTGTTGCAAAAAGGTGGAAGCGCTCTCTAACCTTTTGTTGCAAAAAGGCGGAAGCACCCTCTAATCTTGTTGTAGAAAGGCGGAAGCGCCCCCATTTTTGCTGCAGAAAGGCGGAAGTGCCCCAATTTTGCTGCAGAAAGGCGGAAATGCCCCTATTTTTGCTGTAGAAAGGCGGAAACGCCCCTGTTTTGCTGTAAAAAGGTGGAAGCGCCCCAAAACAACACAGTTTAGAAGGTAAAACAGTCATTTTAGCTTCGTTTTTGCTCTCATTTTTTGCTATTTTCAAGTAGTAACCCTCTAACATTGTTTTGGCAAGGATATTGGTGTTTTGTACTAACATTTTGTGGCATATTGTGGTGTAATTGACCAAGAACGAAGAAGAAGATAGCTAACATTTGCTTGCAGGACCATCTACTTGATCAGATTTTCAAAAAAAAAAAAAAAAAAAAATTATCTTTGTTGTTTTGGAACATAGTCTAATTAGGGGGAGTAAACTTCATTGCTTGCTGTGATTGTTTATTCTTGTGTTACCCAAGGGGGCATTAATTTGTTTTCATTTTCCCCTTGCACTTCGTGTGAGCCTAGGGAGTAGTTGGAAGCAGTTAGTGTCTTCTTTTTAGTGGGACTTGCTTGGGGATTTTATCACCCCAAGAGACGATTCCAACCACGCGTACCGGCGGGGTATATAAAGAGGGGAGAACGAAAGTTGTACCCCAATCCAGTCACGTCGTAATTGGTGAAGTGTCGAAGCTAGGGTGATACCTAGAGAGACGTAAAGAGTTGGTCCGAGCCTTTCAGTATCTCGCTGAGGTTCCCGACTCACGCTTGTGACGGGCTGGTGTTCACGGTTGTGCCTCACGTACCGAGAGTATATCGAGGACTCCCTAAAAGCCTTGTGCATCCTAGATTAAGACCTTGCCTAGCCATACCCTTAATATTAATCATAGGATTGTGCTTGCTTGAAGTGTTTCTTGTAAAAAATTTGTGAAATTTTTGATACTTTGGCCTTACTTTATCATTTTGCGTCCTTTCCATAGCCTTTACCATCAAAACAAAGCTCTGTCCTATTGCAGAAAGGCGGAAGCGCCCCTGTTTTGCTGCAGAAAGGTGGAAACGCCCCTGTTTCTGCTGCAGAAAGGCGAAAGCGCCCCTATTTTGCTGCAGAAAGGCGGAAGCGCCCCTGATTCTACCGCAGAAAGGTGGAAGCGCCCCTGTTTTGCTACAGAAAGGTGGAAGCGCCCCTGATTTTGCTGCAGAGGGGCGGATTTGCCCTCCTGAACACCCAAAATTGCCCCATTTGGATCTGTTTAGCCTCTAAACCATCATTTAATCGTTCCCAACCATTATCTCATCATCCTAGGCCTCCATTTTGTTACTCTACGCCTTCCAAAACCTCTATTGGGTCCATTTAAACCTCCATTCTATCACTCCAAATCTTTGTTAACCATTATAAATCCCCATTCATTCTCCACAATTATCTTTAATTCACTCGTTCATTTTAATTTTTCCCCAATCCATTTAAAAGCCCATACCCTTACCTTACAAACACTATAACTTTAACATTCACATCGCCAAACACTACCCATAACAAAATTGTCCTAACCTTGTATTACAAAGTGGTTACCTAAATTGACCATAGCGCTTGAACTTGATTATTAGTCTTTAACTTCGACCCCAATCAATTTGCTTCCATCTTGAGGTGAATTCAGTGGCATAAGTTATCATCCTTGACCCAATCAATCCATTCCTATCTCAAGGTGGATTCGGTGCTGTAGTCATCCTCTTAATCAATTAAAACTCTTGGTTGCTAAGGGTAACTTCCTTTGATTAAACTCAAGGTCTCCCTCTCATCTTTTATCATCCAATTATATCCATCCAATCATCCAAATCTATCAAAACCCATCATTCGACCAAATTGTCCAATCCAATCCAATCTAATCTAATTCTGCCAAATCTAATCCAATCCAATCCAATCCAATCCAATCTAATCTAATCTAATCGTGCCAAACCCAAATCCAATCCAATCCAATCTGATCTAATCCAATCGTGCCCAATCCAAGTCCAATCCAATCCAAGTCCAATCCAATCCAATCCAAATTCAATCCAATCCAATCTAAATCCAATCTTATCAAAATCCAATCCGATTCAATATATCCCAACAAAATTTGATCCAAATCCAAACCCCATCCAAATCACACCTTATCCGATCACAATCAAATCATTTGACAAAAGCATTAATCTACTCATCCTGCATTTGCATGCCCGTTCAGACCCATTCACAGGCAAAGAAAATGGCCGACCATCAAGCCCAAAATGCCTAATCAAACAACCCTCAAGATCCCAACAACACAATGAACATCTTATCAGATCCTAACAAGGGTACCAACGTCCCTCATGATCCTCATAATGGTACTTCGTCGCACTCCAACACCAAGAATTAGAATAACTCGCCACATGGTGAAGAGAGTATGGTTAATCAACCTGAACTCACACTTGAGGAACATTTTAGTAATCCCACCAATGTGCAAGTGACTGACCGTTTGCTCGAAAAACATGGGGAAGAAATCTTTCCCACCTAATTGAGAAGGGTGTCAAACCCCCCTCGAATGTTGACTGGTCCAAATATAAGGGTGCCCCATCTAACATACTCCAAGGGTCCCAAAATGCACCAAAAGGTTCATACTTCTCTAATGTTCCTCCAGTTGAGGGTTGGCATCAACTTGAATTCGGCAATGCCATTCTTTATCAGGTTAACTATCCCCCACATGCTTCAACTTCAACTATAGGAGGACCTCAAGTGCTAGATCCCAATAATCCTTTTGCCTACAGTATGCCACAAAACGTTCCACAACCTCCGCCATTAACATTAACCGCACCCCCTCCTCCGAACCAACCTACAGTCAATGTTGGGGGCACCTCTTTTGCCACATTGCTTCCACCTCCTAGGACTACAAATCTACCACCTCAATAGGTTCACCAATCTAACACTCCACCTCAATTACCTCGACAAGGCACACCCCAGCTAAACATTCTGAGCGGTGCCCAACAACCCCCTTTACAAAACACTTCTACACTACCTCCGCCATCTCATCCGCAACAATCTATACACAATACCTTGGCCCCTTCACAAAAACCACCCTACCAATCACAAGGCAATCCATCTCGACCTATGGCTCAGACCATATCCCCCTTTCTCGCATCCATTTTGCGTCCAAAGGCTCAACCACAACATAGTATCCAACCTCAGCCCATACAACATTTGATGTCACAACAACAACTTCCCCAACACTACCACTATCACAATCAACAACAATTTCACCAACAACCGTTTTATGTGACCTCCCAACAATCACAACAATACCCCCAATACCAACAAACCAACGCACAACGTCCCATCGAAGTTCCTCAACAACCTGCCCCACACTTTCACCAAACAAATCCATATTATGCCCCACAACAACAGCCCCCGTATCAACAAAATCCCCTATCTTACCAGCAATCCATGTCATCATCCAATCATCCAAACTCGTATTTCAACAATCCGATGCCTTTTTAGCAAGATCCTTTAGTATCCTATCATCAATATCCCCCTAACCCGCCACCGGCTAGCTCAGATTTGTTGGAAATCAAAGTTGCACTTAAGGACCTTCAAGCCGGGGCTACAAAACAATCATTCAAATTTGAAGACATATGCCCATATCCATATGATCCCTCCATCTCATTGATCCCGTTTCCTAAACATTTCGAGATACCAAAATTTGACAGATACAAAGGAGACAAAGACCCTAAGGCTCACCTGCAAGAGTTTTATTCCCAATGTCAAGAAGTCATGTACAATGATAACTATCTCTTGCGCTTGTTCCCACGAAGCCTAGCAAGCCACGCCTTAGATTGGTTCATGACTCTCAAAAAGGGGTCCATAAAAACTTTTGCGGACTTGTCAGAAAAGTTTGTATCCTACTTCTCTTTCAATTTGCAGAAGGATACATACACCTTAGATCTCCTCAAAGAGAAACAACGTGATGGAGAAACCTTTACCAGCTACCTACAATGGTGGCATGCCCTAGCAAGCCGAATGAAAACCCCTTTGAAAGAAAAGGACATGGTCACCCTCTTCGTGGAAAACTCTCATCCCAACATGGCTCATAACTTTTGATTACATTGTGTCACCACTTTCGCGGAGGTAGTAGAGAAGGGACCCATCCTTAAGCGTGCCCTTGTTGCCAAAGGGCACATTAAAATACACAGTCATGAGAAAGAAAGGTCATTTGGAGATAAACCACGATTCTGGAACAAGAATAAAAATGCGGTGAATGACGGAGTGACAGGCACCAAACATGTCCAAGTGGCTAATGCATCCCAAAAACAATAGCAGTCTATACCCAACACCATATCTGTACCACAGGGGGCACCTCATCCCCCTCAACAGTCAAACCAAAAAAATTAGGGGAACACCAAACGTCAATATGCCCAATTGGGTGAACCCCTGAGTGTTGTTTTTAATAAATTGCTACAAATCAGTTACCCCATCGCATACCCTGTCACCAAGCCATTCGACGAGTCCAAACCCAAGCCGGCATGGTTTAAAGAAAATGAGTATTGTGACTTTCATAAAATCAAGGGACACTCTTTGAATAAGTGTCAAGGTTTGAAAAACTATGTCCAAGATCTCATTGATCGAGTAGATATCAAAGTTGACCCCAGTCAACCTTTGTCATCCAATGCTCAACTACAGATCTATCAAAACGCCTTCCCAAACCATAATCAAGGCCCTAGCACCTCCAATAGTAATCCTCAAAACAATAGCACAAATAATGTGAATTACAAGAATGTGCCCTTCAATTATGAAGGTGTTATTCATTACATTGAGCAGGTGGAACCCCGAGTATCCATGATACACGTTAAAGCAAAAGACCCTCAATGTGCTATTACTACACGACGAGCCCGCATCACTATCCTTGCAGCCTCTGCACCTGCCCAACCAACTCCTGTAAACTCTCAGTACAACATCCTTGATCACCTAAGGAAGACCCCCACTCATATATCCATTTTGGATTTGCTTAAGTCTTCCTCGGTACATCAAGAAATCCTCAATAGAGCCCTGCAGGAAACCCATGTACCAAATGACATCGACCCCACACAATTCCAAGCTTTGGTGGGACACTTGGCTTCGTCTCATCACCTCCACTTTAGCCAAAACGATATGCCAAACATCGATGTCAATCATAATCGACCCTTACACATCAAAGTCGTGGTCGCTCGCCATAAAATAAAAAGGGTTTTGGTAGATAATGGCTCTGCCCTCAATTTATGTACTTTGAAATTCATAAAACAGGTGGGGTTTACTCAAGCGGACCTAAGCAACTAGATCATTACAATCAAGGCCTATGACAATGCAAAAAGAAATTCAGAAGGAATTATCAGTCTTCCTATCCAAGTGGGACCTGTACTTCAGTATACTACCTGTCATTTCCTTGATCTGGATTTACCGTATAATCTCCTCCTTGGCTGCCCGTGGCTCCATGCTATGCAAGCCGTACCCTCCACCTACCATCAATGCCTCAAATTCCCAGTCAACGGACAAGAGGTCACCATCTATGCCGACCCCCAACCATTCAAATACTGCCGCGCTTTAGAAGCGTCTTTTCCCCATTTACATTATTGTCCTGGGGTTGAAATGGGGGCATCATAGCCATCATCCTCCGATCCACCATCCACTGCGATGACCTCGCCATCCTTTGCCACTAATCCTTTAGTCACCAAAGTCCAGATCATTGACAAAGGGTGTGGTGAATATGAAATGCATACGGCTCTCAATGTAGCCACAATGCCACCATCACCACACGAGTACAGTCAACCTTCACGTGCTACACAAAAGGAAGACAATACCATCACCTTCAGTGGTAACAACATCCCTACTACCACTTTCAGATCTTCGAGTGTCAAGATCGACGCACCTGAAGAGGATATAAGCTAGTGGGTCTACCGGGAAGAGCCCGTACTAGAAACTCCTCTAAAGAAATATTTTTAGGAAAAGTATCCTTGGCCAACAAAGTTCATGGAAAAACATAACTATCAAGGTAGAGGCCTAGGAAAAGAGGAACAAGGGCGGTTACAACCCATCGATACACCACAGTTACCAAAGAAAGTTGGCATTGGGTATGACAGAAAATAGAAAAGTTTGTTAACATCATCTAATACTTCCAATAGTATCATCATGGACGATGGCTCATTAGAAGACATACCTAAGGAGGAATCTATCATACATGTGTACGATGATGTCGATCATACCGACCTATCATCCATGTTCAAATGCCTATCCGTCTGCACCATTAGCTTGTCCCTTTGTCACCCTGAACTTATCAATTGGGACCTACATGATACCACACCTGTCAATATGTCTACAGAAACATATGTCAACCTTATGGGATTGGGGGCAGATGAACACTCCAGTCGCAAAAATAAAAATAAGAAAAATAAAAAGCGGTCATCTAGTGAAAACCTCCCTGAGGCACTTCCTGACCTAGAAAAAGTAAAAATAAAGGACGCATCTGAAGGCAAAAACCTCGAAGAGGCACTAGAAGATGGAGATGTTCATCTTCCCCTTATGGGAACTCAGCTATCTGCCAGATCATCTATTTTGATTGAAAAGACACAAGAAGTTAATTTGGGCACTGCTGAAAGTCCTAAGATCACCTATATAGCTAAGTCGCTCTCAGAGCAAGAATATCTGGTCTTTGTACGGCTACTCCAAGAGGGAACCGTTAATTTTGCTTGGTCATACTTAGACATGCCAGGCCTAGACCTTGCTTTAGTGGTTCATCACTTAGACATTCGCCCAGACGCCAAGCCTGTCAAGCAAAAGCTCCGCAAGATGCATCCGCAAGTCGCATTGTTAGTCAAGAATGAATTAGAGAAGTTACTAGACGTGGGTTTTATCAGACCGATTGACTACTCTGAATGGATCTCCAATATAGTCCCAGTTTCCAAACCAAACGGAGACATTCGGGTCTGTACGGACTTCAGAGATCTTAACAAAGCCTGCCCCAAAGATGATTTCCCTCTTCCTAACATTGATATGTTAGTCGACCTAACAGCAGGACATGAGATGTTATCCCTTATGGACGGCTTCTCTGGTTATAACCAGATTCAATTGCACCTGAAGACCAACACAAAACCACCTTCACAACTCCTTGGGGCACTTTCTATTACAATGTTATGCCCTTCGGTCTCAAAAATGTGGGGGCAACGTATCAGAGAGCCATGACGGTTATCTTCCATGACCTCATCCATATCATCATGGAAGACTATGTTGATGACCTATTAGGGAAATCCAGAACACAAGCAGAACATCCCGCCATCCTGAAAAAGATATTTGAGCAGTTAGAGCATTATAAGTTGCGACTGAATTCAAAAAAGTGTGTCTTTGGGGTCACGCCAGGGAAATTGTTGGGTTTCATAGTCTCTCGCAGAGGTATTGAAGTTGATCCTGCCAAGGTAAAGGCTATTTTGGACATGCCACCTCCATGCAATCTAAAGCAGTTAAGAAGCCTCCAGGGAAAGATGCAGTCCATCTGTCGGTTCATAGCCCAGCTCGCAGATAAATGTCAGCCATTTACCCATCTTTTGAAGAAAGATTCCACCTTCCGATGGACCCCATAGTGTCAAATGGGTTTTGATAAAATTAAGGAATATTTAGCTCATCCACCAATTTTGATGCTGCCTATTCTAGGAAAACCCCTCCTGCTTTATATCTCTGCTACCTCAGTCACACTGGGGGCATTATTGGTGCAACATGATGAGTCACTCAAAGAGAGGGAAATCTACTACATCAGTCGAACAATAGTTGGCTATGAGTTAAATTACTCCCCTATGGAAAAAGCTTGCCTAGCACTGGTTTTCAGCACACAGAAACTCTGCCATTACATGCTCAGTCATCCAGTCCAATTAATCGCTAAAATTGATCCCTTGAAGTATTTGTTATCTAGAACCACTCTGACTGGCCGCATGGCCAAATGGGTCATGCTCCTCAGTGAATTTGACATAGAGTATGTAGAGCAAAAAGCTATAAAAGGATAGGTTATTGCTGATCAATTGGCTGAAGCACCATTAGTAGATGCCTACCCACTAGGCACTGAATTCCTAGATGAAGAAATCTACACAATGACGGAAGCACCAACTTGGACGTTATATTTCGATGGCTCATACACTCATAGTGGATCAGGGGTAGGAATTCTATTAGTCACTCCTCAAGGTGACTACATCCCAAAATCATTTAGGATAGCGTTTCCATGTACCAACAATATGGCATAATATGAAGCTCTTCTCATAGGCCTCAGAATTGCAAAATAGTGGCACATAACCCATTTGAAAGTCTTTGGTGATTCTTTGCTGGTTATTAGACAAGTTAATGATGAATTCCTCACAAAAGATGACAAACTGTTACCCTATAAACGCATGGTGGATGATTTTAAAAAATATTTCAGCTTCATACAGTTTGACCAAATTCCTCGAGTACAGAATAAAGCGACAGATGCAATGGCCACTATCGGTTCCCTGATTGACATGCCCAAGGATCGAACAGAGTGTGAGTTCCTTGTTGAACAACTCTTAATCCCTGCATATGATGTTCCCGAGATTGACATGGTGTGCGATATTGTAGGTCCCGCCTCCCTGTGGTACCAAGACATATACATTTACCTCTGTGATTATATCATACCCCCAAAACTTACACACAACCAACGTAAATTCTTTATCCATTGTTCATCCCGATACATCATTGTTGGTGATACACTTTATCGTCGCGGGTATGATGGAATCCTCCTGAGATGTCTGAATGAGACCGAGGCCCAAACGGTACTAACGAAAGTACATGGTGGTATTTGTGGGGCTCACTCAAATGGTATGGCTCTGGCCAAAAGGATCTTACAGGCTGGGTATTATTGGCCTACACTGGAACACGATGCTTGCAAATTTGTGAAGCAATGCCTTCCATGCCAACAACATGCGGATTTGATCCACACTCCAGCACAAGATCTTCAGCCTCTCCTAGCACCGTGGCCATTTTCTCAATGGGGTTTCGGCTTGATTGGCAAGATTTACCCACCATCATCCGATGACCATACATTCATCATCACTGCAACTGAGTACTTCACCAAATGGGTGGAAGCAATGCCACTCTCGCAAATCACCGGTACTCAGATTTCCAAGTTCATCCTCTACCATATTCTCTGCAGATATGGTATCCCATCCACCATCCTTTTTGATAACAGAAAACCTTTCAAAAACCAAGCCATGAAACACCTCTGCGACACCTTCCATATCCAGCATCGTTGGTCGACGCCTTATTATCCTCAGGGTAATGGTCAGGCAGAAGCAACCAACAAAACCCTCATCCGCATCCTCAAAAAGGTTGTCAATAACACTGGACGAGATTGGCACCTCCATATTCATCCCGCCCTCTGGGCATATTGTACATCTATGCGCACCCCAACAGGCACCACCCCATACTCTTTAGTATACGGTGCTGAAGCCGTCTTGCCAATCAAAGTTGAGCTCCCCTCATTGAGAATTTCTTTGAAGAACCTCGTCAATGAAGAAGATGCTCGCATTGCATGGCTTGCACAACTAGAATTACTAGATGAACGAAGAATAAGGGCCTATGACCACCTGCAAGCATATCAAAATCGCCTCAAACGCCACTACAATAAAAAAGGTCCATCCTAGACAATTCTAGGTGGGCGAGCTTGTCCTAAAAAAAAACCAACGCACTCAGCAAGACCGTGACAAGAAAGGAAAATTTGAGGCCAACTGGCTAGGGCCGTATATCATAACTACCAAATATGGATCTGGAGCCTACAGGTTGACCACTCTAGAAGGAGATCCCCTTGATGAATCGGTCAATATTCTCCATTTGAAAAGGTTCTACGCTTAAGTCCGCTTGATCTACCCTATCAAAAAAGTCAAAATTAAAACAAAAAAAAAAAATAGTAAAGAGAAATAAATCCGTCCTATGGTGAAAACCACCTCTTGGTGGCGCCTTGGATAAGTATGGATGGTGAAAACCTGTTATCAGGCGTCATCCATCGAGGGCTTAATCATTATCTACCTGACGTCCTAGTTGTTTTATGCCTTCAGCTGCACTATTCTGTCACGTAGGCAAAGCTGATCATTCGATTAGCCCCCGGGGTATTTTTGGATCAACTTGTTTTGGTCCTTCATCAATTCATCTTCACTAGTCCCTTTTCACTTTTATCCATGGTCTTTTTATTGAACTACGAGGGCTTTGCGCTTTCATGTAGGCAAGGCTAATCTCTGATCGGCCCCCGAGCCCCTAGGTCTTTAGGTTGTGCCTTGTCTCCTTTGTGTTGTGTCATCAAGCTATGCCCTTATCTAGCCAGTTCTTCACAAACGAGATCCACTTGTATCATGAGATCTAATCAATTTTGAATATCCTATATCATATCGATCTTTTCGCTTAGTATCCATCATAGGTCTCATCAGGATACATCCTTCCTAAGAAACCTCATCAATTCCATCTATCCCCTTGATCCTATGGCAATGGACATTTGAAATTGATTGCGATCTTTTGATGCTTTTGGTTTTTGTTTATCATTTGGGCTCCCTATAATCACTTATCAAGGCCGCCATAATCCATCATATTATGGCATGTTTTTATTGGTCCACATCGGGGCATATCTTGATCTTTTCTTTGATTGTGTTTTCTTGGTTGTCCCACATAGTACCCACCAAGATCCTCGAAGTCTTGTGTTATGTTGGGGCATCCTTTTGTGCTTATGGTTATCTCAATACTGGACCCGAACAAGGTCTTCGTGACTTTGGGGTATTGGAATAGCCTTCTTGTCTGGCATTTTTGTTTCATGCATTAGACACTAACCTACCTCGGTCCTCCATACCTTGGTGTATCGTGTCTTATTCTATAGCAAAAACCAGTGCTCCAAAGATGGCAAATTGAATTAGGATTATATTTTCATAATCATTGCATTAACCCTCACCCTATGGTTTTGGTTGTGCAAATACTTTCCCCTATTCCTTTCCATTCTTCTCAAGATACTAATACTTTTGACAGATACCAAATGATATCCATCTTCACAATCACCACATATCCACCTCCCATTATCTTGTTAGTTCTTATTGGCACTTATGGCCGTGTGTTATTTCCTCTAGAATTACACAAGTCCTCTCCCATATATCCATCATCACCTGCACTACGTGTTAGGCCCATACATACATCGCCACCTGCATCACAAAGTAATACATCACATCCTGCATATATAAAATATTCATACAAAATCCATCATACACATATACATACATGACAAATAAGTCAACTAGGCATCCATGTATATAAATCATCATAGATCCCATAGATACACATAACATATCGCCATGCGCGTATCATATTACCATGCATCAATACAACTATTCATATTCCATAAGTACATATATCCAATCATCCACATAAACATCTCAATAAACCAACACATAAGTACAAATAAACATAAGCATGATTATTCATATAAAATTATTCACATTCCAATCATCCATGTGAACATCTCATCTCATAAACATGAGCATAAATAAACCAACACATGAGCATAAATAAAATAATGCATCCATCCACATAAACAAGTAATACCATATACACATGCATATAACCACCCATCATACAAGAAAACAGACTACATGGTGCCAATAAGAACTGTCCCATATCAATATAATATAATATCTGTCACATGTCCATCATACATGGTAAAATACAAAATCCAGAGATATAGAAATCTCTGTCAATAAATCCTACACACTCCATCCTGCATCTATCAAAAAACTCAGTAGCCTGTCACCTCCCAAATGAACTCCCCACATTTGATCTCTGTGGAGACTTAGGTCCTGCTCCTCTGCCTGGTGAAACACCTGGTGAATCA
>VDFB02377869.1:127643-156403 GCA_007258455.2 Sequoia sempervirens
TTTCTATAAATTTTTGAAGGTTGTTGTAATTGTAAATTTCCCGAGCAATAAAAATACAAAAGATCTTTTCTTTTGGTTTTCTTCTTGGTATAATTTTACTAGGTTTTCCATGTAGATACCATGTTAAATTTGTGCTTATTATTTTTCTCTATTTATTCTACACTGTAAATTTTCTTACATCACTATGAGCACCTTAGATCAAATTCATTTAAATCAAGCCAATCACAATAATGATGATGAGGCTAGTCTTATTGACCAACTTGAATATGTTTGCAATTATGATAATGTGTCTGATGGACCACCTTGAAGTCATCATCAATTGAGAAATTTCTCCAAGCTTCCACCACTTAGCCATCCACAATCAAATTCCTTTTCGCTAATCAATTGATAGCAAAACCTATCCTATTGCACCTCCACACATATCTATTTGTAACACTTATCCTACCTTTGACAAGGGAAATCCATCCCATCCCACATCCATATCTCCCTTTATCTCTCACCTACACATCTCTCTCACCCAACATCTGCACTTCCATATTCTTCCCTATCCATATCCCAATCACCACCTTTGTACAACACCCCCATCAACTCCACCTACAATCAAAATCCCTTATCGTACAATCCTCCAATTTATAATCCTAATCGTCCATTTAATTATAATCCTCCACCTATTACTAATAATCCATATAATCCTAATCTTTTAATCCATAATCCTAATCCTCCATCTAAACCTAACCTATTTACAGTTTTTACTCCAAAATTCCTACAAGGACTCCTACAAAATAAACCATCATAAAGTTATAGAGTCATGTTACCCCACTCAACCATCTAAGGTAATTATTGATGAGGCTATCACCACCCAATACCCATCATTCCACTCCCAAATCCTAACACCATCAAACACATCAAACCATCCAACCCCAATCCACTAAATGTCATGAATATCCCATCTTTCCATCCACCAAATTTGAGAATCTATCCAACACTCCTCCCCCATCACGCCATCCTTACAAATCTAAACATTCTAAGAGCTTGTTCCTGAAACATTGAAAATTGTCACTCTATGTTTTGGGAGATAGAACAACAATTTTCATACAAGTTTCATTCAAGAAAACTCTATAGATCTTAATCTAGAGATGGAAATGAGGGAAAGAGATATGCAATAATGTGTCCTAGAGTGTCATAAAATACAATAAGAGGGGTTCACCGCCAAGCAAGGCTTGGAAAGACAAGAAATGAATGCAATACATGCAAAACCTAACTAGATGACCTAGGAAATGAAACTAAAAATTAGGATAAAAAATTGAGAATGAAAAAAGGTGCACCTGGAAGAAAGATGTGATAAAAAAAAGCTCTGAAACCCTGAAATCTTGTTGTTTGATGCTCACTAGGACTCATATGCTAGTTTGGGAAATTTAGTTCCAGACTAAGGATTTTATACAAAAACTGGAATCTTTCATGGACTTTTTTGGATCTTTTGAAATATGGAAAAAGGCAGTACTGAGACTCATACGCCACAAGTGGAAATTTAGTCCTAGTATTAGGGTTTGTTCAAAATTTTGGTATTCTCTTGTGATCTCCTGTAACTTCTCTTCTGTCAAATCTCTGAGTTTGAAACGCTGAATTACAACCTATAGGTGACTTTCCCTAATCTTGCAATGTAGATGATGACTTTGGCAACTTGATGACTCTTCTCTAATATTTCAATTTAGTCTTCAAGGGGTCTTCAAGTCTCAAAACACCTAGATATACAATCACACATTGAAGAGAATAAGAAATTGTTGATTGTTAGGGAATAGGGGTTTTCCTAAGTCAAAACCCATTTGGGTAATTAAACCTTATGATGAAACAATGAAACATGAACATGAAACATGAAACATGAACAATGATTGGAGTGGGGGGCCTAGTTTGATTGGATAAATCATCCTATTAGATGAAAGAGGTCACAAGGTCTAGTCTTTCCCCAAACCTGTGGTACCGAAGGGCATGTCACTCTAGCACCACCGGTCACATGAAAAAAAGTTTACTAGGAACACTGCTTTTTATAGGGGGATGGATACTCAACCGATTCTTGCAGTCTAAAACAAAGAAAAGGAAACATGAACAATGATTACCTTGAATGATTTCTTGAAATGAACAATGATTACCTTGAATGATGTCTTGGAATGTAAGTCAGTAATCTAACATGAAGTGACCATGTAGAATGTAGATCTTGATATTGAATTGGATATGAAACAATGCTTAACTTAGATCTTGAATACTACATTACAACACTAGCTCAATAACATGCTCGATGAATTATGCCTTTGACATGATGATGGATCTTGACTTGTAACAAATGAAGAAGAAATTTGCCCTTGAATGCCTTATAAATGATCTTGAATACTATATGAAGATCTTGTGAAGTCTTAGGATGGTTAAATATTTATTTCTTAAGTTGATATAATGAATGCTTAGGTGAAATAATGATTTGAAACCTTGTTTATATAGGCATTCCATCTAATATACTGTTTATTAGATCCCAAATGCTGACATTCATGAAATTTGAATCCAAAACCTTGATTTCTTGCTCAAACCCCTATAAAGGGGCCAAATAGGACTCATACACCACTTGTGTCATATAGGTCCCATTTGGGTGGGACTCATATGCCCAAGGTGGCATATGGGTCCCACCAGGGATTTTTAGGTTGAGGAGACATCGAGGAGTTGGAAAATTAAGTGTATTTGTTGATTATGTTAGGATCTGGGTTGAAATAAGCCTCAATATGCATAATAAAGGGTCTTAGGGGCCTATTAATGATGGTATGAATGTCATAAATGAAAGAGGGCCAAAAAATTAACTTGAAGGTGTAAATAAATACACTCTACAATATTAAATTAAGGAAAAAATAAGTCTATTTAGCTTAAAAGGGCCCTAAACCTAATGTGAATGTGTAAAACACATTACAACACTAGATCAAGGAAATATTAGGTTCATTTTAATGTTAATAATTCCAAAATTAAGTGTGAAAATGTAAAGGATGACATTTTTCTACACTACATTTAGCCCCCACTTTAGTGAGAGGAGGAACTTGCTTCAAACTCACACTAAAGTACACATTCAAGAGGGGTCCAAGTGTACCAATGTAGATGGTCTAGGATAACAAAGATCAAAGGAGGTGGCCAAGCCACTAGGATCCAATATCCTACATCAAACCAACATAAGCACAAAGGGACACACAGGTGTATGATATGCAACATCAAGATAAACAAACATACAATGTCAATGACCAAAAGAAAGAAAAAACAAAAACAAGAAAAAATAAAAAGAGGTTGATCAAGCTTGTACTGTTTGTCTTGCACATTGTGGATTAGATCTAAGGTATTTGTCCAAAAAAATTTACAAGTGGAACACGATGTCCACTATGCAAACCAGCACATGCTCACAAGGGCTAGTGAAACCTTAGGCCATCCACTAGGTGAGCCCACAACAAGACATACACATGCAATTGGTATGCGCTCACATAGACAAGCAAATGGCTATGGAAAAGACATGCCTAATTTTGGCTCCCATATGCACAACCATACTAAATATATACCTCCTGATAACTTTGATAAGGCACCACATAACAATGAACTTTGAGCTTCATGAGGTAAGCAAGGCTTCGCGTGCTTGATACTCATGAAAAAACAAGATGGCTTCACAAGCAAGGAAAGTGTGTTATGCAAGATGGCCATATAATAGTTATTGTAAATGAAAAAGTAGTATAAAGTACGTTCAAAGGGATTTCCCTTAGTTCATGTAAGGTCTCTTCTTAGGAAACATCATGTCTAATGTCTCCAAGAGAGGACAAGTCAAAGAAATATCATGCTTTCAGAGGAAATAAAAACCAATGATACCACCAAGAAAAGGACGCATCGCAAGAAGAAAGAAAAATCACACAGTGAAACATGAGTGTCAATGTATCCCCCACTTTAAAGCAGTTGCTAACACCATTGCTTTGAGCAATTGCTTTAAAGTAGAAGAAGACATGAGAGGTTATTCGAAAAGCCCTATGCCAAGTCACATGTTTCTAAATGAAGCTCCATCATGGATAAGGGGTTTCCTCCAAAACTTAGTACATCACATGTAGGCCAACTTAAGGCATGTCGTCCACATCCCAAGATTGCTCTTATATATACATGGAAGGTGGTCACCTAGCCAAAAGAGAAAATGGCAAGTGTCATATGAGGACAAGGCTAACCTAACCCCTTTCCCCCAGTTGAGCTGAGATGATTGATGAGAGATTTGAAAGTCAACTTGTTAATTAGAGGAACTAGGTGCCTCAACACAAGGAAGAGCACCACAATCCTTAAGATGCTGAATTTTGTTACCCAAAACCTTACATTCATTAGTAGAATGACCATGAATTCTATGATATGCGTAAAATGGATTCTTGTAGTAGAATACCTTTTGTGTTCTTGGAGGGAGAGACATAAAATGATCTTAGAGGAGTCTCAACAAGATACATTTTTTATCAATAGTAGAAGATGTTCCTTTATTTTGCAACAAAGATATCCCTTGCTTAGTACAAGTTGTCATCCTTACACAAGGATCTTTAGATTGCGAGATTTTGTACTCTTCTTTAAAGGAAGGTGTAAAATCTAACAAACTCAAATCATTAGTGTTTTGCATGATGAAATTTATGTTAAGGGAAGATTTCTCTATTTCTTCTGTTTCTTTCAAAGGATAATAATCAAGACCACTAGTGTCTATCAGTTTAGGATGCACTAATGTTAAATTTGGCTTAGAAGAATCTTTTGTAATAGTGTTGATATTAAGTGAAGGCTTGTTTATTTCTTTCAAGGGACAATAACCAAGATCATTATTTGTTCCTTGTGTGTTAGGCTCTATAGGGACACATATACCTTGTTCTCTAGGACCACATCCTTTTCCACTATATCCGAATTGTTTCATAATTTCATAAAATTTTCCATAAAGCTCTTTCATTTGTTTTGGAGTCAGTGGTTGTTCATAATTAGTTTCATCAAAGTTTGTTGTAAAATTTGCTTCTTCATCTAAAGTGGTTGATGTGGATGCTTTCGAAGGGTCTTTCCAAATTTTGTGTTGGCATTATCACTTTTTCTTTTTCATTTTTCTTTATTATGATTTTTTGATTGCCCCTCAAAGCTAGGTGTGAAATCCAAGGAACCCCAATAATCTTTGAATAACTTCGTGACTTCCTCAATATGTTTGTCTTTGTCTTTTTGTTGCATAGATTCAACTTGTGTAGTTGATGTTAGTGTTTTCAAAGGATTTCCCTTATTTTTTCTCAATATTCAAACAACTATTTGGTTCAAGGTCAACATCGATTGTATACACTTTGTTTTTGTAGACACACTTCATTTTACAATGAAGATTAGAAGGCACTCCATTCATTCCATGAATCCATGGTCTTCCTAAAATAAGCTTATATGAAAGATTGTGAGGCATAATATGGATCGGCATTTCTAATGTGGCCTTTGTAGCTATAATAGGCAAAGTGATCACACCATGCAGTTGTTTTCCTACATTGTCAAATCCTCAAATACATAAAGATGTAGGTTGAATTTTTGATTTATCCATAGAAAGTCTATCCAAAAGGGTTATAATACACACATTAAGAGTGAAGCCATTTTAACAAGAGTTCTTTTTATTCCCAACCTATTATAGATAGCTATTATCATGAAAGCGCCATTTTATTTTTGCATTCTCAAAGGAGGGAGCTCACTTTGGTGGAAAACAATGTTAGCATTCATTCCTTGAATCATGGTTGTTATGTCACTTGGTTGCACATTAGGAGGGGTAGGAAATTGTTGTAAGACACTTTGAATCATGTTATGATAATAACAGGATGCTTGAATAAGGTGCCATAAAGATATTTTAGTAGGAGTGTTCTTAAGTTGTTCAACAAGGTCATACTCCTTTCCACTTTGTATAGGAAAATGAGGAGAAATAGGAAAGGTAGGATTAGGAAATGGGAGGGATGTTGAAGGTGTTTGTTTTGGTTGTGGATTGTTTCTTATGTTATATGTGTGAGCAACAGTATTATAACTCGGCTATTGCGAAACATTATTCTTAGGTGGGTAAAGGATAAGTTCATGTTTGTTTTGAGTTTATGATTGTTGTGAGGCTGGATAATGAATTAGAGGATTCTTAGGATGTCCTATAGGGTATTTAGGTGGTCCAATAGTCAAGGGGGATCTAACAGACACTTGCGCATTCACTACCTTAGTGGTTTTGGTTTGATGTTTTTCTAATGAAGGGGAGTCTAGTGTCATCTTTTCATCATCATCTAAGGAAGCTACATCACTATTGTTTGTATCAATGCTCTTATTTTATTCCACCATGATATCTTCCCTAATAGGAGAGTTTTTAGGAGAACTACAAACTAGATGTTTATGAAATTCAAGGGTTGGTTCTTCTAAAATGACTTCATAGCAAGAAGGGAGTTATCAATGGTTCAATTGTCTTATTCAATAAAGTTTTTCCTAGGGGAAGAGAGGCAACTAAGATTCTCATGACTTTCATCAATTGTATTTTCTAAGATCAAAGTATCTTCTTTACAACTAGGAGAGATACTAGGAGAAGAACAAATGTGATTGTCAAGATTGTTCATAATATCATTCCTTTGTCCCATAATGTCTTCCAAAATAGGATAGGTAGGGGAAGAAACATAAAGAGGGTTGTCATAGATCTTAAATATTTGATTATCTAACACCAACATATCCTCATCATTTACAACATTATCACAAGAGGGGAAGATGTTGGGAGATGAATACAGACTAATTGAAGTGTTATTTAGATAGGTTTCAATGGTCTCTTGTTGTGTTATGTGATCATCATGATTACCTATGGTTATGTTTTCTTGTTCAGTAATGTTTTGCATAATAAGAGAGGTAGGAGGAGAGAAACAACTAGGGTTCTCAAAACTCTCATCAATTGGTTCTTCTAACACCGAAATATCTTCTTCACAACTAGGAGAGATATTAGGAGAAGAACAAATATGATTGTTATGATTACCCAAGATTGTATTCTCTCACTAGACTAATCTTGTTTATAGGAAGGGTACTAGAAGAGGGATCAATGACGAACAAAAAGAGAGGGGAGAGGACTTCATATTCATATACACATAACAAAAGCTTCTTATAGTACTAAAAAAGATCTTAAAATAGAACATGAAGTATGATAACTATATATTTTTGCAATGAAAAAATGATGTAATTATTGTCTTACAAATTTGAAATGCAACAATGATAGAGAAAACATGCAAAAGGAGAATGCAATTTTCAAATGATAATTGACTAATTATGCTATGTAACAATCTGAAAATGAAATATTGTAAATGCCATTTTGAATTTAAGTATTGTAATCAATGAAGCAAATTAAGCTAGATCCAGTGAAATGAACAAAATAGATACTCAATAAATTGAAATAGATAACTAATAGTAGCAAACATAAACCTAGAAATGATATTTTTAATGTTGTAAAAGGTAGTTTTAGGTTTGATCCATGAATAAATTTCCCAAAGGGGCATATGAGTCCCAGTTAGGGTTTTTAGAGGGTTCAAATAGTGAAAAACACACCATAGAATTCCTAGGAATCCAGGAAAAACACCTCTATTGGGACTAAATTTTTGAGAGGGGATTTTGAGTCCTAGTTAGGGTTTTTACATTGAATTCAACAAATTCTGAGTGAATGTTAAGGTTTCTAGCTTGTGTATTTATTTGAATATTTACAATTGCATAATTTCAATGAAATTGAATGATCTAAGATGCAAAAATGCAACCTATATGCACTTTCACTAATGCAATATTTTGAAACCCTAGATGCAAATTAACTAATGCAAGACCTAATGAAAATTTAATGTATGCTAGATAGAGGACTATGATTCACTCCAAATCAAAATAAGGTGTTCTAAAGGCTAGGTTCACCAAAATAAAACGTCAAAAATTATTGCTCTATGTTTTGGGAGATAGAACACAAATTTTCATACAAGTTTCATTCAAGGAAAACCTAGAGATCTCAATCTAGAGATGGAAATGAGGGAAAGAGATCTTCAATAAGGTGTCCTAGGGTGTGATAAAAGACAATAAGAGGGTTTCACCACCAAGCAAGGCTTGGAAAGACAAGAAATGAATGCGACATGCAAAACCTAACTAGATGACCTAGGAAATGAAACTGAAAATTAGGATAACAAACTAAGAATGAACAAAGCTGCACCTAGAAGAAAGATGTGATCAAAAAAATCTTTGAAACCCTAAAATCCTATTGTTTGATGCTTACTAGGACTCATACGCTAGTCTGGGTGATTTAGTCCCAGACTAGGGTTTTAGTGCAAAAACTAGAATCTTTTAGGGATTGTTGTGGATCTTTTGAAATATAGAAAAAGGCAATACTGGGACTCATATGCCACAAGTGGTGATTTAGTCCTGGTATTAAGCTTTTTCCAAAATTTTGGTATTCTCTAGTGATCTCTTGTAACTTCTCTCCTATCAAATCTCTGAGTCTAAAACATTGAATTGCAACATGTAGGCGACTTTCCATGATCTTACAATGTAGATGACGACTTTGGAAACTTGACAACTCTTCTCCAATCTTGCAATTTAGACTTCAAGGGGTCTTCAAGTCTCAAAACACCTAGATCTACAATCACACATCAAGGAGAAGGAAAACTTGTTGGTTGTTAGGGAATAGGGGTTTTCCTAGGTCAAACCTTGGTTAGGTAATTTTTAGTAACAAAATTTAAGTATCCCTTTTCCTTACTTAATTTGGGAATAATTAATATAAAATTAACTTAATAATACCTTGATTTAATGTTGTAATGTTTCTTACACATTCATTTTGAGTCTAGGGCCCCTCTTAATAAAATAGACTTAATTTATGCCTTATTTAGGGTGTTGTAAAGTGTTTTCCTACACTTTCACACTTATCTAGGGTTTCATTTATTAATTGTGGTTAATTGGCCCCTTTAATTCAAATTATTAATTAAAGTTTTCAAGGATCTATCTCAAAACCCATTAATGATATTACCTAATATTTACATTGGAAAAATTAGAGTCCTCAAAATTTGTGCTAGGACCCATTCACCTTTAGTGGTGAATGGGTTGACCTAACATAGAACACCCCTTTCTTGGCATATGTGAAATGGGTTTTTGATATTATTTCATCCTTCGAAGCATGGTCCTAGGAAATTGTGCTAGGACCTATTCGTCCAAGGTGGCGAATGGGTCCTCCTCACTTAGGAAACCCCTTTTTGAATTTATTTGTGGTAGGATGTTTTTGATTTTCAATTCTAGGTCAGATGTCACCTTGGTTTATTTGAATTTCGAGGTTAATTGTTAGATTTGGTATAAATATAAGGTTAATTCACATAGTTTCATCCTAAGTGACCTAGAAAATTCAAGTGATCATAAGATTACATTCACAAGAGAATTATAGAGCATTTCAAGGGCATTCAAGAGTAGATTATCAAGAGTTTATTGCAGCAATTCAAGGTCATATCATCATTTCAAAGGCATAGTGCATAAAGCATGTGGTTAAGCTAATGTATGTTGATGTAGCATTGAAGATCTATTTGCAAGAATTGTTTCACATCTAATTCAAGATCAAGATCTACATTCTACATGGACACTTCTTGTTAGTTTGTAGATTTACATTCCAAGACATCCTCCAAGGTATCATCATTTCATGTTTCATGTTTCATGCTTCTATTTCATTGTTTCATTATAAGGTTTAATTTTCTAAAAGGGGTTTGACCGAGGAAAACCCCTATCCTCTAACAATCAACAAGTTTTTATTCCCTTTGATGTGTATTTACAAGTTCATAGGTTGAAGATAAAGTGAAAAACAAGATTGAAGCAAAAGTCGTCAAAGTTGTCATCCATATTGCAAGAACATGAAAATGAGGCTACAAAATTTATTTTACATTTTTGGAAGCTAAGCACCAAGGAGCCGAGAGTGAAGATCTTGAGGAATAGAACCCATATCTCAGTTTTCAAAAACCCTAACAGGGACCCATTCACCAATAAATGCGAATGAGTCCTTTGTGACCTAAAAACAACAAGTTTTCTCTAAGGTACACATCATTTTAGCCTTCCAAAACTCCCCTTATTGTTGCTATAACAATTAGGATTGTTTTATGATTGTTATTTGTATCATATCATACACAAAAATGCATGTTTTGGAGAAAAAACTAGTGGTTTATCATCTTGATCAATTCATTTTGATAAACCCTATTTTTCACCCTAAACATTAATGGTGAACTTGACTTATTAAACATTGTAATTTTATGATTTTGGAAGTCTATTCTTGCATCCTAGGTTAGATCTTACATTCATTGGAATTGAATTAGATCTTATTTAGAGTTTTCTACATTGCATTCAAACTTGCATCTCATCTAGGGTTTAGAATTGCATTGTTTTGCATTCTTTAAATCTAAAAAATACAAAAATAAATCATTCATTTTGCATATCATTTAGATCTCATTAAATTTTCATTTGAAAATTAAAACAAAATTGCATTTCAAATTAGGGTTTTGCATTCATCATTTTATCACCTTTTCAACTTGCATTTCCAAAAAAATTGAAATTGAAGGTTATTGTTAAAAACCTAAAATTGAAATACATTGAAAAAGGCTTAAAAATCATTCAAAAATAGGTAAAAAACCCTAATATAGGACCCATTCACTACTTGGGTGAATGAGTCCCTAATTAAGGTTGACCTGCATTTTTTGGCATCTAAAAATCATTGAAAAACACTTAAAAATTAGTAAAAACATTTCACAAATCCTCATCTAGGACTCATTCACCTTTCCATTCGCTACTAAAGGTGAATGAGTCCCTGATCAGGTGCTGGTCTAATTTGTTGGGAAATTGAAATGTTTGTTTTAGGCTTCTGTTTACTGCTGTTACATTTCTATTTTAGTTTCCTAATTTTCTATTTCATTAAATTAATTGCATCTAGCTTAATTTGCTTCATTTAGTTCATTGTCAAAATTCAAAATTGCATTTACAACATTCCATTTTCAATCTATTGCATTACATTGTTTACAATCTAAAAATTTCATTTCATTCTAGGTCATTACATTGCCTCTTTCCATTTAGGGTATGCACATTAAGTTTGTAAAACTTGTATGAGCTTTACAACTTGGTGTCCTATTAGCTATACTATTGTAAGACGTTGTTCAAGGCTCATGTCATCCCACGATATCTCACTCACCATGGATCTTGGGTTTTCTAGCTCTCTTTCTAATAGTTTTAATAATCAACCCTTTATGGCTCATAGTTTTCATACTTCATTTTCCATGACTTACACTGATGTGCATGATGTCCATCTAAGACAAGAAGACATAAAAAGATTAGATGAAAAAATAGAAAACTTACAAGACATTATCCTTAGTGAAAGTATAGAAATTAGCTTGGTTCTTATTATAAAAAATCTAAGGAAAGTGCTTAAAATTGGAAATAGAACACAAATTGTCTATAGGCTTAGTTGCTTCTTTCATGAGTACTTAACTAAACAAGCCAATAATGACATACATTCCATAGTCAACTCTATTGAAGCTAGTGAAATGAAGAATGATGTGATGAATATTGAAATAGATGATGAAAACATAAAATATATCAATTAAGAACAACTGATTAAAATGGTAGGATTTATCAAAGCTAGACCTCGTAAGGGCTCAACTAAAAAGCCTCTTGATATTTATTTCTCTCAAAATGACATACTTAAATGTGCACCTGATGGTCCTCTTTACATAGCTGGTTGAATCAATGATAAGCCCACTAATGGGATATTAATTGATCCCATCTATGGAGAGAATGTGATCATTGAAGAATTTCTATTTGTGCATGAACTATATGAAGATACATATGATAAACTGAAAGCATGGATCAAGACGCATAATTTTTTTTCTTGTCCTATGATTTGCTTGATAAATCTCCCTTTAAAAGTTGGACCAGAAACATTAAATGTCCCATTCACCATCATTCCACAATTGGACCAATTTTGTGTGAAGTTAGGCTATCCGTGGATTCACTTCATGAATTTCATCCCTTCGGTTGTGCATAAGTGTTTAAAGTTTCTATTTGGAAATGATATCTTTACTATGCATCATAGTGGGTTTAGTCCTGCCTCTCCTCAAGGGAACTTTTCATTATATTTCTTTTGGCCCGAGCCTATGGAACCTCTTAAATCTCAGGAGGAATTCTTTTTCAAATCATATCAAAAGTTCAAGGAAAAGTGCATAGCAAAGTTATCCCTTCAAAACATGCCTCAATCGATGACTGAACAACCTATCCTTGATGAAAAAATGATTGAACCAAAAGCCCTTCCAAACATCCAAGAACAACCTATATCAAAACCTCCTACCATTTCCTATAAGAGACCGCATGATAACCAAAACAATCTCGTTGTCCCTCCTAAAATAAAACAAGTTTACAAAGATAAAGAGAAAGTGGTTGAACAACCTCCTGTTGTTTCTTCTATTCCTCCCAAGGAAGAGAAGGAACCTATGATTGACAAACCCACTCTTACAAAAACAAAAATTGACAATGGATTGAAATGAGATTGAAGTGCTAAAGAGTGTAGGCATAGATGTCATGTTATTGCTTATATGTTACAAACTAAAGAAGATAAGAACAACATAGAAAATGAAAATCTGAACTTACCTGAAGCAATGCATGATGATTCTATACCATCGCCACAATATAAACAAGAAATTTTCATGGAAATTTTCATTCGACCTCATGTTGTGATTAATTTAGATGATGAAATTGATATTGTAAAGATTGATGAACAAGTTCATAATGAGTTGAGTACATTGTTCTCTTCTTCTATGAACTTAAATGAAAAACTCCTAAAAAGAGTGTTGAACTTGGTGCTTCCCCTATTTCAAAACTTGTCGTTGTCCCTTTGGCTAGCTGTTCACCTTCTATTTATACAAACTAAGAGTGGGATGCAGACAACTTGCTATAGGTTGAATCACATGTGCCTTACTAGTATTTTTCTTTTTAATGTTTCTTTATGTGATTGCATGTGCGTAATGTGATACCCTGTGATGTTTTGTTTGATGCATCTCTCTCTCTTTTTGTGCATTATTCTATATGTACCTACATTCTTCTCTATGTCATAAAAAGTGCTCCTTTGTCTTTTTCTATGTTTTGTGTTTTCTTTTTGGGGATGACGCAAGGTGTCGAGACATTTAGGTCTCTGCCATGTTGACTCGAAAGTCTTTTTCTTTCTTTTTTTCAATCTCATTGTGTAATTATTCCAATTTTTTGAGTATTTTGGGAATGATGACAGTTCCAAGCTCTAAGACAACATTGTCACAAAGACATACTGACCCCGCATCCATAGATCACTTATGTATTTTTCGGGGCAACCCTTCCCTCCTTGTTCATGGTGGAGCTTTATTTTGGAAATATATGACTTGGCATAGGGTTTTCCTAGGAAAGATCTCATGTCTTAGGAGAAAACATTGAATACTTTAAAGTAGTTGCTCACAATAATAGTGTTAGAAACTGCTTTAAAGTGGGGGAATACATTGATGACATCTTTCAACATATTTCATGGAATGATTTTCTTTTTTATTTCAACGTGTCCTTTTCTTGGTGGTGTCATTGAGTTTGATGTCCTCCAAGAGTGTGATATTTCTAAGCATACGATTTCCATTAGTGACATGATGCAAAGTGAGAGGCATCCCATAAGTGGTGATTTGATACTCTTTGACTTGTCCTCTCTTGGAGAAATTAGGCATGATGTTCCATAAGAAGAAGACCTTACATGAACAAAGAAAATCCCCTTTAACAAAAAACTACAGACATGACATTAAAAAAAATTCAAAAGCATACCAAAGCATTACATTGTGGTGCCTTATTGAAGCTTTTAGGAGGATAATTTTGGTATAGTATGTGAGGATAATGTGATTCTATCATTTTCCACCTCATTGGGATAACTCACCTAGTGGAAAAACTAAGGTTCCAGTACCCCAGAGTGAGCACACATGTTACAAATGTTACCTGATTTTTAGCTTTTAGCTAAAATCAGGTAACTTAGTGTTTGTTCTTTTCATGTTGTTCAAACATTTAAAAGAGTAACCATAAGACTGCTAGTTTCAATATGCATGAAAGAGTGATTGTCAAATGAATAGGTTACATTTTGTCATTTCAATATTACAATTACAACAAATGAGGAAGAAAATCATAGATATACAAATGTAATCTTTTATTAATAATCGTGAAGTGTACATGTCCCTCACAAGCCAAGGGATTAACTCTCTTATTCAATGAAAATATGAAGCAATTCATACATAAATAAGTAAAGTAAACAAATAATGTGCATATAAGAATGGAACCAGTCACTGCCTGAGAATGACTAGTTACAGGTTGCCTAACTGCTTTGTTGCTGCTACTTCGAGTTGCTTGTGTCCTCCCCAGCTCCATAGTGCTCCTAGCCCCTGCATCTGAAAAAGAAATTATATTAGAGCGAGGCTCTAAGCAATGAAATATTCAATCCTTACATACACACCTATTTATGCATGTATAAACTGATCCATAAGTGCATAAAATAAGCATGCAAACCTTGGATGTCTTGGAAAACAAAGAAGTCATCAAACACATCCAATATATGCATTTATTTTCTAATTGTTTGCTTCATGTGCAGATTTAGGACAAGTTTGGTTACTGTTCTGATTCAAATCAAATACAACATGTGGGGTAAATGTGGCTCCCACGAGGATAGAGCCCAACATGCTTTGAAAGGAAAAGGAAATTGAGCAACTTGATCAAAGATTTATCTATTATCAATGCATTAAATCAATATGGAATCACACCAGTTGATCGAATTTCATTATCAGATTCAAATAATGCAACATATTGTGCTGATATGTCCTTCAATATTCTTAAGAAGATCCATGATCTATTTATAAAGTAAGTGACTTCATAGATGCAATGAGTTCAATTATGCATCTTTTGAATAATGAGGAAGCATTTCAAGAGCCCCTCTCACCATAACCCTATTGGGAAGTCACACATCACATAGGAAGGTGAGCTTTTAGGTCACCCACATAAGTGACATGTGGCTGTCCAATAAAATTCAAATGAGGAGACTATGTGTATTTATTACACATAACCAGAAATAGAGCAATGGTTGAATCAAGGTCATGATACAAGTACAATGACAACACCTTTGCAAGAGCTACATGAGGAAAATGGAATTGATATTGTTCATTCATAGGTGTACTTGTGAAAATGAATGCAATTAACTAAAGGTCATTGTCATTGATAAGCACAATAAACAATGCATGTTACAATGGTCTCATGAAGGACAACAGTAATAAATGTATGCTACATGACAATAGGGGTATTTACTATATTCAAAAAATGGAGAAAATGAGCCATGTTTCACCTTGGTGGCAAATGAGGAACTATGATATGAGCCATGCAATGAAGAGTACAACCAACTAACAACAAACACCAGATGCATATACATAAAAGAAATTATAGGTTGACAAGTATCGGGAAGTATTCAAAATAGAAGATAATTGTTTTCATGGAAAAGAAACATGGCCATTTATTTTGCTGCCCTCATAAGTGAGATGAATGAAAGTTATATGTTATCTTTTAGATTGAGAACGTGATAAGCTTGAAAGAATTCCAAGCATGTAAAATAGGATAGCAACAAAAACAAAATCTGAAGTTGCACAAGGCTCTATTCAAGGCCTTCTCAATCAAACATTAGACAAACAAGTTTCTAGATAACATTCAATGCCTAATGGTTTAAGGAAGGGCACAAAAGGAAAATAAATTCAAGAAACATGAACTCTAGTTGACATAGATATATGCCTATTATGAACATGCCATTACAAGAAGTCATGACATCAATAGAACCCTCATATGATGTGATCAAGATACAATTTTTATGCCATAACACAAGGGATAGGGGTCTTCTATTCTCTAAGCATATTACAAAGAATGATTAAACAAGTTTCCAAATGGTTTCCTCTAGAAATGATGCCTCTAAGCATATTAAAAAGAAAGGAAGAGCACTGATACTAAAGATGGCAGTGGTCTTCATTGAAATAAAGGACCTCATGAAATTCAATTGTTGAAACCATCATGAACCATGGTGCTTTAGTGAATAGAGCATAGTCATGAATAAGAAAAGTTTCATTAAAGGTTACAAATTTATCTTCATGATTATCTATGAACTTGAAAAAATAAATCAACAGTGAATGCAAGGTGCAGTCATTACATAAAGAAAGTACTTATGGCACTACTATCAAAAAGATGCTATTGTGATAGTGTCTCTACATGTAATGCAAGGAATAAGCCTAATCATTAGAGGACATGAAATATAGTCCATTCACAACAAGTTCAGAGCTTAAGTAAGGAGTAGTCCTAGATTCAATCAAAACAGTGGCAACTATTACTTCTACTAGGGAAGTCATGTGCATTGAAAGACATAGATGTGCTTCAAGGTAAGTCACCAATTAATGAGTAGTTTTGTCAATTCAATGCATAAACAATGGGATGCAAAAACCAATGAAAGATCATACAAAGTTGTGGAGAAGAAATGAAAATGATGATTGTAGCTGCAATTGTGAAGAAGTGTAATCATGCTCTTCTTGAAGAGCAACACTTTCCCATTCCTACTTTATCCTAAAGTTAGGAATACATCCTCTTAAAAGCAATAAGAGTCTACAAAAGAGTGAGGGGAGCTTAATTCAAGATTTGCATCTGCTGGGTCAACTTTCAAGGAGCTTTACATTGATAAGGATAGTGACCATGAATTGTAGAATACAGGTTATTCACAGCGACCAAACCCATTTTGGGGTTTTTGTTTTCAAAAAAATTCTATAGAAAGGAAGTGCTACAGAAAACCCAGTTAAATGCCCACTAAAAGACACATTTTGCTACAAATTGGGGCTTTCATTGTACTCATAATGTGCAATGACATTTCCTCATTTTTTGCAACAAAATTTGAAGTTGCTTGTAAAATTGAAAAAATACCCATATGGGTTCACCATGAAAATCTGATATAGAAATGGAAAAATGGAGAATGTCCTACATAGATAAGAAAATAAAACCATTTCATGTGTTTCTAACAGGCCATGGTGAAGATTGGCCTTTTTTTGTAAATATGGAAAACCCACTGGGTTTTTTAAAAAAATGGGGCCACATTGTTATATTCTACAGGAAAGTGGAAAAAATTGGCAAAATCATTTGTATTTTTGCAACAAATTTTACCTTTTCAAGAAAATCAAGAAACCCACTTGGGTTCTTTACAAACAATTGAAAATTCAACAAAATAGATGATACAGGAAACCCAAATAGGGGTTTTTGGCAATTATAATGAAGACAAAGTAGAAAATCATGAATGGAGAAAACCCAGTTTGCATAATGGAGGTCGAGCCCACAACAATTTCTTTCTTTTTCTACATTCCAAGAAACCCATTTGGGTTGTTAATATTTGTGAAATACAAGGAAGAAATCAAAAGATAACATGAGGGTTTTCAGAAATGAACATGACAAACACATTTTCCTGTTCATAGTCGTGGCCAGTGAGTCATTATCTCATGAAAACAACAAAAAAACACTGAGTTTATTCAAAATTGCAGAGCATTGGAAGCATTTTAAATGCCATCATAGGAGTTTAAAACAAAATGAGACATTTAAAGGCTTCCATTTGAGCTTTTCTTGCTCATTAAAGGAGTAAAGAGTCAATGCAGAGTTTGGCCGGGAGCTTACCCAAGCTCGAGCATTGAAATGTGCAGGGATTTGTCACTCAAAACTTCCTATTGAGCTTCAACCAGAATTGACAGTGGCAGCTGTATGAAGGAGAGCAGCAACAAAAGAAATAAATAGCATATAAAGTGGTTAGAAATACTACAAGCCACGACTGTTTGCTCACAATGGCTTCTCAAATATGTGAAAAACACAATTTTTTGCCAAGAAAACCAATTTACCTACTGTTACGGGCTTCTTTTCATCAGAAAATGTCAAAAATTTGACAGAATCACCCAAAGATATCATTATTTTTTTGTGTTTTTCCAAACCCCATGGCAATAGAGTGTTCCAAATTTTCCTTGACCGAAAAAATGATGTCTTTTGCCTCATGTTAGTATGTTTTGACAATTAGGGTTTGACTCCTATTTGAATGTCGATGGGATTTTTTTATCCCCTATTTTAAAATCAAACATATGGTAAATGCAATGGGGGCCAAAATATGTGTGTTCTCACTTAGGCATCTTATGCCTTAGGGGTTTTTCCCAAATTTTCAAACTTTGCTAAGTCCTCAATTTGCAAATGGAGTGTGCCATGCAACATGATATGCCCCTTGATTTTTTACCTCAACATCACATGACTTGGAATACACTTTCCAAGGGGTTTAGAGGTCGACCTTTTGTCTAGGTATGTTGAAGACTATAATGCCTTTGCAAACATGTGTTTTGCCATGTGTGTTCAAGAATGCAAAATGAGGTAGGTTGATGGTCAAGTGCCTTTGAAACTCTTGGGGACTTTTAAGATATGATATTATATGTTGCATTTGTTTTCAATTTTTGAAAATATCATGTAAGTGATTTGAAAATCACTTTCAGTTTTCTTTTAGATGCAAATGTAATACATATTATGGTGGGGTCCCTTGTCTTGTGCTTAATTGTAAAGTGACTTGTTAAGTGATGTTTTATGAATCACTTAACAAGGTCATTATCTTTAATGTTTTAAAAGCCATGTGTTTTCAAAGAAGACACATATTGCATGATGGAGAATGTAGTCATGTCTTGTATGAGGACCAATGATGATTTGCAGAAATGTGAGATGTGTGGGATGCTATTTTGATTGATTTTGGTGGGAAGGAGGCCAGCTGGAGACATTTTTGTCACATTTTTGGGGTGACTATTGACTTGGCCTATTTTTTCTTCATGTGGAGGACATTTTAAAAAGTTCTAGAAGGTTCTTTTGGGGCCTTTTCTATTTTATCTTACCAGAATCTTCTAGAAACACTTGTGTGAGAGGCTTTGGGTTTTTTGGCTTAAGTATGTTCATTTTGAACATTTGAGGGAGTTCTTTCTTTTTCCAGCATAAGGATAGCTTACTTTCTTGGAGTTATTTTTCATGGAGTTGTATTGTAACTCAGATAGACCTATTATATAGTAAGCACTTTGAATTAATAAATTGGAGCATTTTTATCTTCTCTCTTCATGTTTTTGGTATGTCATTAATGGTTGATCAATTTGTTTTTTGAAAAGTCATCTTTCCTTACAAACTTGTCCCATGTTTCATGCATCCATTTGACATAAAATGTATGTTTACAGGATATAAACTGTGTTGTTTAATGGTGTTATTGACTGTAAAAATCTATTTTCCTTTTGAAAGCACTATTATAGACTTCCTTATAAATTCTTGATGTTAACTGCATTGGAAAGGGAGTTGTGTGAGTTAGCTTTGAGATATTTATTTGAATGTGTAAGGCTATTAGTAGGTCTAGGTTGTTTTGGTGTATCACCTTAGTTTCTTTCTAGCCTTAGGTTTATTTTATGCAAATTATTACCCTTATCTTAGAGATTAAGTAGTTAGGTGGCATTAAAAGGGGAAGCCAACCCTTATCTCTGGATGTCTACTTTCAAATAGGTTACCCACAACCTAAAAGCAATCCGATGTTAGTCCAAATCTGCTAAGTTCACTTAAGGCTTAGCAAATAGGGTGCAGATTTGGGGAGCTAACAATAGACAAACAACCCCGTTTTGCATTGTGTTGGAATGGTTGTGTTTGATCCTTTGTTTTCTTTGTTTTTCTTGGCCTTTGATAGGGTATGATTATGTACCTTTGTTATTGCTACATACTTAATTGTCTTGAATGTCTACTTTAGTGTGAGTTTGTCATGGGGGAAAACTCTCACTAAAATGAGGGAAAAATGTAGTAACAAAAAAAGTATCCCTTTTCCTTAATTTGGGAATAATTAATATAAAATTAACTTAATAATGTCTTGATTTAATGTTGTAATGTGTCTTACACATTCACATTGAGTCTAGGGCCCTTTTTAATAAAATAGACTTAATTTATGCCTTATTTATGGTGTTGTAAAGTGTTTTCCTACACTTTCACACTTATCTAGGGTTTCATTAATTCATTGTGGTTAATTGAGGTTAATTGTCCCCTTTAATTCAAATCTAAGCCTTATTAATTGCATTTTTCAAGGATCTATATTGACACCCATTAATAATATTACCTAACATTTACATTAGAAAAATTAGAGTCCTAGAAATCTGTGCTAGGACCCATTCACCTTTAGTGGCGAATGAGTCCTCCTAACATAGGACAACCCTTTCTTGGCATATGTGAAATGGGTTTTTGATGTTATTTCATCCCCCAAAGCATGGTCCTAGAAAATTATGCTAGGAACCATTCACACAAGGTAGTGAACAGGTCCTCCTCACTTAGGAAACCACTTTTTGAATCTATTTGTCGTAGGATTTTAATGATTTTCAATTCTAGATCTGATGTTGGCTTGGTTTATTTGAATTTCGAAGTTAATTCTTAGATTTGGTATAAATATAAGGTTAATTCACATAGTTTCATCCTAAGCGGCCTATCAAATTCAAGTGATCATAAGAGTACATTCACAAGAGCATTATAGAGCATTTCAAGGGCATTCAAGAGTAGATTATCAAAAGTTTATTGCAGCAATTCAAGGCCATATCATCATGTCAAAGGCATAGTGCATAAAGCATGTACTTGAGCTGATGTATGTTGATGTAGCATTGAAGATATATTTGCAAGCATTGTTTCACATCGAATTCAAGATCAAGATCTAAATTCTACATGGCCACTTCATGTTAGGTTGCAGATTTACATTCCAAGACATCCTCCAAGGTATCATCATTTCATGTTTCATGTGTCATGCTTCTATTTCATTGTTTCATTATAAGGTTTAATTACCTAAAAGGGGTTTGATTGAGGAAAACCCCTATCCTCTAACAATCAACAAGTTTTTCTTCCCTTTGATGTGTATTTGTAGGTTCATAGGCTGAAGATCAGGTGGAGAACAAGGTTCAAGCAAAAGTTGTCAAAGTTGTCAAGTTACAAAATTTGTCATCCATATTGCAAGAACATGAAAATGAGGCTACAAAATTTGTTTCCACGCTCGGAAGTTGAGCACCAAGGAGTTGAGAGTGCATATCTTAAGGAATAGAGCACGATCTCAATTTTAGACACACCCTAACAGGGACCCATTTTCTAGTAAAGGCGAATGAGTCCTTTGTGACCTAAAAATAACAAGCTTTCTCTAAGGTACACATCATTTTAGCCTTCCAAAACTCCCCTTATTGTTGCTATAACAATTAGGATTGTTTTGATTGTTATTTGCATCATATCATACACAAAATTTCATGTTTTGGAGAAAAAACCTAGTGTGGTTTATCATCTTGATCAATTCATTTTGATAAACCTTTATTTTCACCCTAAACATAATTAAACCTTATGGTGAAATAGTGAAGCATGAAACATGAACAATGATTACCTTGAATGATGTCTTGAAATGTAAGTCAGTAATCTAACATGAAGTGGTCATGTAGATTGTATATCTTGATCTTGAATTGGATATGAAACAATGCTTAACTTGGATCTTGAATACTAAATCACAACACTAGCTCAACAACATGCTTGATGCATTATGCCTTTGACATGATGATGGATCTTGACTTGCTGCAACAAATGATGATGAAATCTTCCCTTGAATGCCTTAGAAATGATCATGAATACTCTATGATGCTCTTGTGAAGTCTTAGGATGCTTAACTCTTGATTGCTTAAGTTGATATCATGAATTATTAGGTGAAATAATGATTTGAAACCTTTTTTATATAGTCATTCAATCTAACTTACCGTTTATTAGATCCCAAATGTTGACATTCATGAAATTTGAATCCAAAACCTTGATTTCCTACTCAAAACCATAAAAGGGGGCCAAATGGGACTCATACAACACTTTTCACATATAGGTCCCATCTAGGTGGGACTCACACGCCCAAGGTGGCATATGGGTCCCACTAAGTGTATTTATTGATTATGTCAGGATCTAGGTTGAAATAAGCTTCAGGATGCATAATAAATGGTCTTAGGGCCTATTGATGGAATGAAGGTCATAAATGAAAGAGGTCCCAAAACTTAATGTAAGGTGTAAATAAATACACTTTACAACATTAAATTAAGCAAAATTAAGTCTATTTAGCTTAAAAGGCCCCTAAAGCTAATGTGAATATGTAAGACACATTACAACACTAGATCAAGGCAACATTAGGTTCATTTTAATGTTAATCATTCCAAAATTAAGTGTGAAAATGTAAAGGATGTCATTTTTCTACACTACAGTTCCAAAGCATGCTACCATACATTCCCATCTCAATCAAGATCAAAGTATCCCATGCACTCCATCTCATGACCTTGTTCCTTCCACTCCATCTCATGATCCCCTCCCTTTCAATCCATCTCATTATCCCATCCTTTCTACTTTGTCTCATGATATATTTTAAAATCAAGATCAAAACATCCCTTCCACTCTATCTCATGATTCCCTTCCATATCAAGATCAAATCATGCTTTCTACTCCATCTCACAATCCTATTCTAGATTAAGATCAAAGCATCCCTTCCACCCCATCTCACTACCCCCTATCATCTTAAGATCAAAGAATCCATTTCACTCCATCTCATGATCTCATTCTATCTCAAGATCAAAGCATCCCTTCCACTACATCTCATGATTCCCTTCTATCTAAAGATCAAAAGTTTGTTCCACTCCATCTCATGATCTCCTTCCATCTCAAAAATCAAAGCATCCCTTCCACTCCATTTCATGATCTCCGGCCCATCTTAAGATCTAAGAATCCTCCACTCCATGTCATGATCCATTTCAAATAAATATCAATGCATCCCTCCTACCCCCCTCACAATCATAATCATTCTCAAGATTCCATCACTTCCATCTAACACACTCATGAACCTCACACCTATCTTCTTTGTTCCTCCATCATCCAATTCAATTTCCTCCAAGATCCTATAATTCCTTCCACCTCATATCCCCCTTAAAATGAACTTGTGTCTTGCTTCCAAAATAAAAAGTATCCCGTTGGAAAAAGGTTTTTCAAAAAATAGATTATTAAGGCAAAGGGTTAGGTATCCATGAACACGTGTATTAGAAACCATTCATGTAAAAATAAAATCCAAGTTTTCATGGTGTAGACACCTAATTTAATTGTCTAAGTGAGTCACACATTCATATTCGTCTAATTAACATAATTTTCCTCATTATCTCCTAATTCTTCATTTTGATTAAATAGTCCCATATTATTTGATTAAATTCCCCATTTTCCTCTATTAATTGAATAATTGATACTATTTGATTAATTCATCAAAATTCACCAAATTTCCCTCTTTTCACATTGATTAAATAATATTGAATTATTTAATTAAATTCAATTTATATCTTGCCACCATGATTAAATTAATATACCAATTATTTAATTAAATATTAATTTTCCCTCTCATACATGATTAAATTACATAGTAACGAAAAAAGTAGCCTTTTCCTTGCTTGCTTGATAATTGGCATTACAACTAGATTAATGATGTCTCAAAGTGGTGTTGTAATGTGTTGTACAAATTCACACTATTTTAGGACCTTTATTTAACTAAAACATGCCTTAATTGATCCTTTGCAAGGGTGTTGTAAAGCGTTGTAACACACTTTCACACTTTTCTAGGATATATTTGCTTAATTACCTATTAATAGGGTTATATATAATGTCAGAAGTAGTTAAAGTGTTTATCTTGGGTGGTCTTATTGGATTGTGGTTAATTGGAGAGCACCTTCTCGAATTTAGGTTTGACTCTTGATTGCCTCGAAGATCTATTCAACAATCATAATTTAAATAACAAATTGTTTTCATTGAAAGTTTGTCTTGTAAATTTAGCCAAGACCCATTTTCCCTTGATGGTGGAATGGCTCCTCCCTTTAATAATCATTGATTTGAATGGGTTTTTCAACTCTCAAGCTTGGTCCCAGAAACTTAGCTAGGGACCCATTCGCCACCAAGTGAATGGTTCCTACAAGTCTCGGTGACCAAGCTACTAGAGCCTAAAGAAGGCCAAAACCCATTCCAAATCAACTAAGAAAGGCTGCATTCTTGTTAAGGAGTGACCCATTTTCCATAAAGGCTAATGTTTGGCTCAATTTACCAAGACCAAACTTTTCCCAATGAAGTAATTTGTTATTTAAATTATGATTGTCGAGATAGATCTTCAGGAGGTGTCAAAATTAAGGCCTAAATTTGAATTAAAAGGGGGTTAATAACTCCAATGAACCACAATAAATTAAGACCACCTAGATAAAGGTGGAAGTGCTTTAAAACACTTTACAATAAACAAGGTACACATTATGTATGTTTTATTTAGAGTCCTCCCTTAATGAGATCCTAATTTTTAAATTTCATTTTGGTAGGAATTTAATTATCTTTCTTTCCATATTTGGTGTCAGCCTTAGTTGTTTGAATTTTGGGGTTAATCTCCTAATTTAGTATAAATAAGGGGTTAATTCACATTTTTTCTCCTAGAAAGTTTATCAAGAATTCAAGCATTCAAGTGATCAAGCATTAGAGCACTTCAAGAGAATTTATAAGGCATCTCAAGACATATTTTAAGTGTTTATTGCAACAATTCAAGGTATTATCATCATGTCAAGGGTTTCATGCATTCATGTGTGTTGAGCTAAGAAGTGAATCTTGCATTGAGAATCCATTTACAAGCATAATCCTACATTTAAGATATACATTCTTCATGACCACTCCATGATTGTTTGTATATTTGCATCACAAGACAAAATCCAAGGTGATATTATTTACATTATTGCACTTTCATGCTTCATTTCCTTCATTTCATCAATTGGATTTATTACCTACAAGGGGTTTGACTGAGGAAAACCCCCATTCACTAACATATCAAGAATTTTTTCTTGCCCTTGAGTGTCTTATTGTAGATTTACAGGTTGAAGATCAAGTTGAGAAAGATTTGGAGCAAAGTTGTCAAAGTTGTCATTCAAAGTGCAAGACCATGGAAAGAGCTCTACAAAATTAACTACATGCTTCCAAAACTTGATAATCGAGATTTCAAGACTAAAGACATCAAGGTATAGGATACTGAAATCAGTTTTCTAATTTTAAAAGGACCCATTTGCCACTAAAGGCGAATGAGTCCTCCATAGCTCAAAAACAACAACTTTCTAGCTAAGTACACAACTTTTTATGCTCTGAAAACATTCCTCATAGTTGCTATAATAGTTAGGTTTCATTTTTGGTTGTTATTAGCATCATGTTTTGCATAATTTGAAGTGATTTGGTCCTTGAAAAATTAGTGATCCATCCTCTTTCTCTTGCATTTGGATTTGATCCTATTTTTCACCATTTCAATTTTGGTGAACCTGACTCATCCAACATTGCAATTTTCTAAATTTTAGTCTTTTATTACATCTTAAATTAGATCTTGAATTGCATTAATATATCATTTAGGGTTTCTTATTTTGCATTAAAATCTTGCATATATCATATAGGGTTTATATTTGCATTGTTTTGCACTTCTTAAATTTGAAAATAACAAAAATAAATTGGTAATTTTGCATCTCATTTAGATCTCATTCAGTTGCATTTGAAAATCAAAACAAAATTGCATTCCAATCTAGGTCTTGCATTTCATCTTTCTATTGCATTTTTGCATTGAATTTATGGAAAATATTAAGCTACATTTCATTGTATACAACCTAGAACTGAAAGTTAAATCTGAGAACTTGAAAATCATTAAAACATAGTTTAAAAAGACCTAAGCAGGACCAATTCACTTTTACTAGTGAATAAGTCCCTAATCAGATTTGATTTGTACCTTCTAGCATTTGAAAAGACATCAAAATTAACTTTGAATTCCATAGAAAAATTCTAGAAAGACCTAACCAGGACCCATTTTCCCTTATTGGTGAATGAGTCCCAATTAGCTACAAATCTACAATTTTAGGACATTAAAATCTCAATTTTTAGCTTCTATTTGGTGCATTCATCTTGTTGTTTTAGTTTTCTGATTTGTTGTTTCATCAATTTCATTGCATTTAGCTTAATTTACTTCATTTCAGTACATTGTCAAAATTCAAAATTGCATTTAAAATATTTCATTTTTAAAAATTCTATCGCATTGTGTGGAATTTGAAAATTGCATTTCATTCTAGGTCATTTCATTGCATTGATGTTAGTATCAAGCTTTTCCAAGTTTGCAAAGAAAAAGTTAGTCAATAAGCATGTTAGTCATTCATTCAATACATTTCCAAGTTATGAGAGTCTCCTACTGCAAGAGAGTGAAAATGATGACACTTTCCTTAAACCAACAACCCATATCATATCTCCTATTTGTGGGAATGATGTGATAGAAGAGGATACCAAGCACAAATAACCATGAATATCATAGTTGTTCTTCTCCCAATACCTCTCCTATTAGTGACGAAGGTATCCTAGTGAAAGAAGATGCAATCATTGAGATTCATGAAAGTCTTGCTTTCCCTTATCCTCCTACCCCTTGGGAAGATATTATAACACAAGAAGATGAGATAATTGTCACTACTTAGTCTAAATTCATCCCTCAACACCTCCCCTAATTGTGAGAATGCTCTAGTGAAAGAGGATACAATCGAGAATGATCATGAAAATCACATTTATTAGGACATGTGGGTTGAATGTTATAACATTATTTATCTCCTTCCCAATTTCCCTACATTTGGAAAGACCTATTCAAACAAAAAGATTCAATCATTGGTAAGCATGAAAATCATGTTTCTCCTTCTCTCGATGCCTCCCCTATTTATGATGAAGCTACTTTAAAAAATACAATCATGGAATGTGATCAACCTATTAAAAACTCTCCTACTAGGGTCAAAGTTATGGTACAAGAGAATGAGACCTTAGAGAAAAAGGATGAAATTATGGACAATCTTGACAATCAAATTTGTTCTTCTCCTAGTATCTCTCATAGTTGTGAAGAAGATACTTTGAGGTTAGAAAATACAATTGATGAAAGTCATGAGAATCTTAGTTGTCCCTCTTCCCCTAGGGAAATATTATTGAAAAAGAAGATCAAACCATTGATAACTCCCTTACTTGTGATGAAGTCATTTTATAAGAACCAACCTTTGAAGGTCATCAATAGATCTAGTTTGTAGTTCTCCTAAAAACTCTCATCCTAGGGAAGATATAATGGTGGAAGAAAATGAAATCATTGACAATGGTAATTCCTTAGATGAAGATGATGAAGTGACATTAAACTCTCCTTCACTAAGAGATCATGAAAATAAGGATAATTATTTTGAGGTTATGCACATTAGATATCCCTTGAAGTACTCTCCTGAGCCTAAACTTATCATTTATCCACCCTCCGAAAAAAATAAATCTAAAAATAGACTTGTCCTCATCCTTGAACAACCTAAGAACAATGTTTCACAAAAATAAAATCATAATACTGTTTCTCATACCTATAACACTAGAAACAATCCACAACCAAAACAAACACCTTAACATCCCTTCCCATTCCTAATCCAATTTTTCCTAGTGATCCTCATTTGACTGCAAATAATGGAAAGGAATATAATCTTGTTGAACACATTAAGAATATTCCTGCTAATATTTTAGTATAGGAATCACTTCAAACATCACCTAGTTATCATAGCATTCTTCAAGAGGCTTTGCAACTAGTTACGATTCCTCCTAACACTAGTTCAAATGATGTGGTAGCACTAGTTCAAAGAATGAATGACATGAACTTAGATATTGTTTTTCACCAAAACGAGTTACCTCCCTTAGAAATTCAAAATAAATATGAAGCTTTCAACATAATATCCCACATTGGTCAAATTGTGATAAACAAACTCTTTTCAAGACAATGGATTGGCCCCGAATGTGTGTAGTATGAGCCTTGTGAAAAGACTTAGGATAAGTAAAAGCAATATTAAACCCGATTATTTATCTTTTTGAGGATTTGACAACATAGGAAAACAACTGCTTGGAGTCATCACATTACCTATTAGAGTTGGGGAAGTAACATTATGAACTTTGGTCCACATTATGCTTGATGATCTTTCTTACAACCTCCTTTTAGGGAGACTGTGGATTCATGAAATGAATGGTGTCCCTTCTACTTTGTATCATGTCATGAAGTACATCTATAACAACAAAGTGTACACACTAAAATCTGATCCCGAAACAAAAAGTTGCTTGATGGATGAAAGAGAAGGATGGAATCCTTTGGAAGGATTGGAATCATATAAACTGCAAGAAGTCACAAAAGAAGAAAAAGAACACGAGAAGAAAACTATGGAAGTCACTAAATTGTTAGAAGATGATTGGGGTTCCTTAGATTTCACACCAACATTCATGGGAGAATACAAGATCATAAACAAAGAGTCTGAAAAGGGAAAAGAAAAAGTAGTAATGTGAACACACAATTCAATGAAAAACTCAAAAGCATCCACCTAAACCACCTTAGAAGCAAAAAATTACACAACAAACTTTGATGAAGCTGATTATGAACAACCACCAAATTCGAAAGAAATGAAAAAGATTTACAGACTTATGAAGCAACTTGGTTATAGTGGAAAAGGATGTGGTGCTAGAGAACAAGGTATCTATGTCCCTATAGAGCCTTACATGCAAGAAATAACTCATGGTCTTGGTTATTG
>VDFB02377869.1:156503-177941 GCA_007258455.2 Sequoia sempervirens
TAAGGTCATGAAAGATAAATTTCATTGCACAAGGATATGTAGCCCCAACATTCTTTAAACCAAATGGTAGTACCCTAGCGAGTAGTAAATGCTATTTTGTGTTGATCCTTAGCTACAATTCAAATTTTATTATATCCACAAAAACTATTCAATAAAGATAACATGGCATGACCTACTATGAGATCAATAAGGATATCAATATTTGGGAGCATGAAATAATCTTAAGGACATGATTTATTCAAATCTTAGAAACTGGTGCAAATGCAGATACCCCTAGTTGGTTTAGCAATAGGAATTATATTAGATATCCTATCAGAATAATCGATGGGTCATATAAATCCAACAACCAATAACTATTCAAAACTTGACTTTGACAAGTAAAGAAACTTTTGGATGCATTTTATGGAGATTTTGTTTGAATGGATTTTCATCAGGATGCACATCCAAATGATGAGCTACAAGTACAAGATCTAGTTCTGGAATGTCAAAGTAGGACCATGCAAAGTTGATGAGCCATTCTAAAGGAGCTTGGAAAATCCCTAATACTCATCCTCTGATAAATATTTGGCTACATATGTAATCTCTAGTTCTTCTTTAGTGCTCATATTAATTTATTTGGTCTTTTCAATAAAAATGGAGGATCTCTCAAATAAATGAGTACCCATAAGGGGAAGATGAACGTCCCCATCATCTAACACCTTAGATATTTTTTCATCAAAGGATGCACCCTTTGTTTTTTTTTAATTTTGATTGGTCTAAAAGTGTCTCAAGGAGGTTTTCACTAGAAGACCCTTGTTTATTTTCTTGTTTCTTAATTTTGCAATTAAGTAGTTCATCTTCCACAAAGTAAGTACCTTGATCAATCTCAAAGACGAAGCCTAATGGATAATCCTCCTCCAAACCCATGAAATGTATATATGCCTCATCATTAGGAAAGACATCAATAGGTGTGGTTCCTCATTGGTCCTAATAAATCAATTTGGGATGGTGGAGGGAAATTCCAATTGTAAAGATGGATTTGGAAAGGAAGGAAGAGACATCCAAATCATCATAGGAAATTTTGATAAATTCTTCTTTAGGGATGTCCTCAATGATATTTCGTATTGATGTTGTTTGATGTGTTAGATGAAAATGTAGGATTCTTTTGCTTCTTATCATATCATATTCTTTGATATTTTAGTTGAGTTGGTAATTCAATAGGTTTGGGGATATCTTGTTCATTTACCCCCAATCCCCTCCTTGGTAGTTAACCTTTTGTGTCATTTAATGGTCAATTGGATATGGATATGCTTCTTGAAAATATTCCAAAAGAGTAGGAGAAATCTTGGGTTCCTCACAGTATGCCTATTGGCTAATATCCTCTTCAGTTTGTTCCTATGCTAAATTTCCATTAGACTAAAAGGTGGTTGATCCCATGTTTTAACTGTATTCTCTTATTATTTTGAAGATGAAGATGGGAATCTATATGTGCATGGAGAGGGGGCATGGCACCCACATTAAGTGTGGTACTCATTTCATACTCTCCACAACCTTTTTTGATGATCTTGACCTTGGCAAAGGTGGATTCAAGAGAGGAAGATGGTGTGGAAGATGCAAGGAGTGTGTCGAGATCGATATAGGAGGATGATGGAGTTGTATTGGAAGGTGAAAATTCAACACCTGGACAATATCAACAATGGGGAAATGATACCTGAAGAGCATCACAATACTCAAAAGGATGCAGATCAGTATGGATGGTGACCTCAATTCCATTATGGGGGAACTTAAAGGACTGGTGATAGGTGGAGGGGGAAGCTTTCATGGCATTAATCCATGGGCAGCCAAGGAAAAGATTATATGGAAGGTCAAGATCAAGGACATGACATGTGTATTGCATAGCAAGACCAACCTGAATAGGAAGGAAAAATGTGCCTTTTAAATCTCTCTTAACATTTTCATAATCCTTGATTTTAATTACTTGATTATCCAAATCAGCCTGAGTATACCCCACTTGTTTAATGAACTTTAATGTAAATAATTTAAGGGAAAAACCAATATATAGCAAGACATGCTTCACCTTATGTTTAGAAATAAAAACTTTAATGTGAAAGGAACGATTATGAGTGGGATCAATGGGTGGCATATCTTTTTGACTAAATTCCAACTTGTATGTAGTTGATAAATGTCCCACAAGAGGTTGAAACTAAGTGGGATCTATGTAATTACATACACATGCATCCTATAAATGTTTGGTAAGGATTTCTTGATGGATATGGGAAGACTTCAATAAATCCAAAAGGGACATTTAAGCAGGAGTCTTTCCAAGGTGATCTAGGATATTGTATTTTTGGTTTATAGGTGGTTGTTGGGATGAATTTGATGCATCGAGGACTGATATGTGATTGTGTCAAGTGGCAATTGCACATTATGGTTCCTTAGCCTTCACTCAAATCATGTACACTCGTGGATCAACTTGCATAATACAACCGATTATATTGTCATAATTAAAGGAAATTTAGTACAATACACATGATTAGTTCAATTGTTTTGATTATTGTTTGAACCAATATTTGCATTGGATGAACTAACTCCTTGATTATGATTAGGGAAGGCATTTTGGTATATCTGCAACTGAGAATTGGAAGAGGTAGACTGGTTACCCTTAATAGTGATATACCCTCAATCAATAAGATCTTGGACATAATTCTTAAGCTTCATACATTTATTTATAGAATGACCTTTGATCCTATGATAGTCACAATACTCATTATCCTTATACTAATTAGGCTTTGGTTTGGACTCATCAAATGGTTGGGTGACTGGAAATGTAACCACATTAGCTTGGACTAACTTTTAGAAGACAACATCGAGTGGTTCTCCTAAAGGTCTAAAATTATGTTTATCATTACCTTGGTTGGGAGGATATTGTGCTCCTTAAGGCACATATATGGCATTAGCTACAGATAGAGTGGGTGTAGTTTCATGACTTTGAAATGTTTTTGATACTTGGATACACTTAATGTAGCGTCATAAATTGTCACCCTTGATAATTTCACACTATTTTTTGTCCCCCCTATATTATTAAGCCTAATTGGGTCCCTAATTTCCTAAATTATGCATTCTATAGCCTATTTTTAACATTTTCCAAGAAATTACAAGCACTGAGCAAATGCATCCATTCAATTTTTTTCCCCTGATACCTTATGTCCTAGAAAATGGGGCCACGATTGGGATTTAATTTCCAATAATTTTTGAGAAATTCCTATAAATACCTAGTCTTTACACCATTTGAAATTACAAAAATTTACGAGCAATAACTATTGTCAAGATCAACATTTCAAAGCTTTATTGTAGCAATTCCAAATCCTAACATCATGTCCAATGTTACATGAGTTCATGTGTATTTATGTTATCATTGTTTGTGAAGGATAACCCTTGTTGTAGGCCTCCAAGAAATTCAAGCAATCAATCAAGCAAGATCCAATACCTTGAAGTGATGGGCATGACTTCAATCCTTCAAGGAAGTCATTGAAGGGTGGTGAGTTGAAGTAAATTGTTGATTCATCATTCCTTCCTATCAATTATCCATTTTTATCATTGCCATTTCTATTGTGGAAGTGGAAACACTAACTCAAGGTTTGACAAAGGCAAGCTCCTAAATGACACAAAATTTCTTCTTTTTGTGGTTGTACAGATTTCAAGTTTATAGAGGATTGAAGGAAATTTGAATATAATTCATTCATTTTTGAATTTGAAGCCCTACATCTTTTCAACTCATGAAAAATTGCCAAATAATTATTCAACAGTGATTTGACAACTCTGCAAGTGGTAACATAGATCTCAAATTTGTCATCAAAGGACTACAAAAGTTGAGTAGGATACCCCTATAAGGATTGGGATGACCTAAGGTGTGCATGTCCTCCTATAGTGGTTGAAATCAATTTGTATGGACAAGTACACAACACTCTTCCCTTCCCAGATTTTCCTATAAATCTCTATTATAGTTTGTTAGTTTTTAGAAGCTTAGACTTTTCATATTAGGGCATATAGTCTAGGGTGATCCCACAATATTGGTTTACAATTTTTTGCCAAACTGGACACTGAATTGATTTTTTCTAACTAAATCTTCACTTTTAGGAACCTATAGTAGATAAACTATGAGGAATTTGAAGATGATGTAAACTAATGATTTGTGACATTTTGTCTGTAGATTCTAAATATATTTTCAAAAATTGGAATCAAATTGTACTTCTTTTCCATCGCCGGAAGGGTGACACTCGCAGAGTATAACACAATTTTTTTTTCCATGAAGGATAAAATTCTAATTTTCAAATTTGATTTGTAACTTCACGATATCTGAATTAGCTTAAATTGGTTTCATAATGTTTTATTGAATATTTTTTCCTTAATCAGTTTTGAAGTCAAACCAATTACAATCCATACATAGGCAAACCACATAACACAACCTTTTTTGTATGTAGTGAAATTCAATTTTTTTTTGTTGGATCAAGGACTTCAGTATCTGGTGCACTCATATTTTTCAAAAAAAAAATTGATAATCTTCTATTTTTCCACATGTGCAGTGTAACGCCCCACCATGCAAACCCCAAAGGAACTAATAAAGATGCAACAATTTTTTTTTAAAAAAGAACATATTAAATGTACTTAAGCATTCCAACATAACAATGATCTAAGTTGCACCACTAAATCCCTTGGGGTATACGAGGTGACATTGCTATACTAACCCATAACAAAGATAATAGATGAAACAATTACGTAAAACCATTCATTCTCACATCACCATTTAAAACATCCATTAACAATAACCACATTAATAAAAGTAATCCATATTAAACCATATATGCAAAACACAAATGAATCAATCATAGGGATAATAAATATATATATAGATATCCCATAGATACAACATAACCTAATTAGCAATTACAAATGATAGTTTACTACTGATTACATGGCCTGAATATACATTACATCAATATGATAGTACAACATAATGAACATATAAAAAATTAAATCAAGGTCATCCCAACACATGTGGGAGACAATACATCAATGAATACATTACATCCGAAGTATAAACATACATCTGGAACACAAGAACACTGGATCAACAACATCTGACAAAACCCTACAATAAAAGACACAACTACAACCAAAGGGAACCCAACGGGGTGCGAAGCACATTCCACACAACCACCCCCATGCTGGGAGTTAACAAGGAAGGATCCCTGACCAAGCACATCAATAGTAACTCAAAACTAGCTCCATACCAGATAGAAACTAAACCACGATAAATCACCAAAAGACATAACAGTAGACCACTTTCGAAACATAGCATTAAATCACTTTACAGATGATACAACTGTAACTCATATAAACACATCATCAATAAGATTCAAGACATAATATCAAAGATGACTTCCAGAGGACTTCGATAAAGTAATACAAATGGAATGTTAGAGGAGAGTGTCATCACATGGTTTCACATGGATTATCCAGACAACCTATCACAAGGTGCCACCTCCATCTCTACATGGATTATCCTGAAAACCTAGTTCAAGGTACCGCCTCCATCTATGGTTCTCCTGATTGCCTATCTCAAGGTGTCGCTCCATAGGATTACTCATGTTGGCTCATTAACCTTTCTTGAAGACAAGGAAACGATCTTTCCAACCACGGCCTTCTCAGTCCCCTTTAGTCTGTGATAGCACTAACAGGTGGACGAGGCATCACAATTATCTTATTAATGTTTAATCCCCACCCATGGTTTATTACTTAGGTTATCACTGATTACTCTAACTCTATGTGGGTTACCCTGATAGCCCCTTTGTGCACCAGCCCCCACTAGAGCCACTCTCTCTAGACACTCAAACACAAAAATACCCAACACAAAAAGGATTGTACCAACAAGAAATATTGAACCAATCACATGGATCCTCCACGAGGCATAACCATATTGCCAAAGCATATGAAACACATCCACAAAACGGTACAATCCACATGTAACCCAAATCACAACCTTAGTCAAAACATAGGCCAAATATCAAAATTGCAAGATCCATACAACATCAATATTCTCACCTCTGGAAGTCCTAAACAACAACTTAGGTTCCTATGAAAGATAAAAATAAATCTAGGGTTTCCCACATGACATAAACCCAATTTAAGAAAATAAATTAAATAAAAAGAATAATCTCAAGAGTGAATAAACCATAAACAACATCAAACAAACTACAAGGCACAATAAACTCCACCAACTTCATAAATCAATAACTCGAGAAAGTTTGATTAAATTCAAAGCATAAAGTTTATTTCTAATTTGCACAATTTCCCTATAACATTGCATCTTTTAATTGTAACCAATCAATTTAATAATAATCACATAGCATATTCCCAATTTCCTCAATTAGACTATAATATTATAACTTGTAAAAATTATCATATTAATTTCTCATCCACAACATATCCAACCAACTACACATATAAATGCAATTATATACATATACTTACATATGCTTTTATGTGTTTTTATATATATAAATATATATATATATATATATATAATATTAAAAAAATCATTTTATGAAAACATTAAATAAATATCATGCTTTAAAATTATGAAATTAATATATATTAATTAAATATCATCTTTTAAAATTATAATTTAAATATATATACATATATACATACATATATATACATATATATATATATAGATATATATATATATATAATCGAACTCAAAAAATGCATTAAAAGAAACAATTAAAAATAAATAAAATAAAGCAAATTTTATTTGGCCCGGACCTCCACACAGGCGGAGGTACTACGTACCTCCCACTGTGGGGAGGCCGCAGTCCCCACGGACTGAGCCCAGCAGCCTCGGCTGCTATGCACAGCTGTGGTGACTGTGCATAGTCACCCTCATGGGGCCATGGGGGGTACAGCTTCAGCCAACCTCCCACCCCCAATGAATTTTTTAAAATTAAAATTTTTATTTGAAATTAAATTTATTTTTAATATAATTTTCACATGAATTTCGCTTATGAATAATTTTGAAATAATCACAATTAAAATGCATAATTATTTATTCAATACATAATATTTCGAAATTTGAACTATATATAAATATATATATATATATATATATTAAAAGAATCAAATATATATATACATTTATCTATATATATAGAGAGAGATTCAAAACAAATCATATAAATAAATTGTTTTCCTAACAGACTCAATATAGATCTGGATATACAAATTTTAACTACTAAAAGAATTTTATTTTCAAAACAATTATTTCCACCTCTAAGTTTTATTGAAGAAATCTTGAAGGTTTCACTATAATTTCCTATAGAGGATTCAAAGATTTAAAATAAACAAGTTTTCAATCACAAAACCACTTTCAATAGAAATAGAGGAATGGATTTTCAAACACAACAAACCAGATTTTACTTATACAACAATAAAATAATAATAACTTAAAAGAAGAAAACCTAGAGTCCTTCAATCAATATAGAATCCCTTTTGTAGCCTCTTCTCGATCCCTTCCTTCAACTCTCTTCTGAATCTCTCTTTTCTTCAACAACAATTCTTTTACCCAGAAAACACAGAAAACTATTTTTCTTTTCTTTTCTTTTACAGACCAAAACAACAGAAAAACTCCTCTGTGTGTGTAAAAACTCTCTCATAAAAATCCTCCTTTCTCATTGATCCTTTTTCTAGCTTTTAAAAGCACACACTTATCTACAACTTTAATTAAAATTTAATTATTTTCTCAAGATATTATCCACACAAGATTTTCTAATTTAGTATTAAGAAAATGATAGTATTTAATTATCATCATCAATATTCATTTAAATTAATTTCTTACATTCTTAATTAATTAAATAAATTTTCTAATTACAATATAGTTAAAATTCAACATTTAGCTAGCTCACAATTAATCAAAAATAACAAAACATTAATTAATCTTATAAAATAAGATTAATTAAATAAACACTAACCATAAATAAAATAAATACTCAACAATCAAACTCCACAACAACAAGGACAAAACCTCAGTCATGACACAACAACTCACAACAAGACGACGGACTTGGGATGGGGACACTTCCAAATCAACTCCCTTTTTCAACATTTTACCTATTGGGTTAATTTAATGCTCGCCCTGTCTTACTGAAGCAGGTGGAATCGAGACTTATTCATGCAAATCCTACATACAAATAACCGTCAAGTAACACATGTATATATATAATCAAAAACATTATATCGTGAGAAGGAATTACAACATAGTAGGGCACTCGTAAATGAGTGGTGCTACACTGCGCTCTCATCACATCTATTCTAACAATTACAATATCAATGATGAAATATCATTTCAAAACTAACAGATCATATCATAAAATAAATTACTAAATTACCGCATCATAATATTTTACTGAAATCCACTAACATCATCAAACCATAATGAGTACAATCACAGTCACAAAGCATCAATCAAAACCACAAAAATATCAAGTCTAAATAGTATGAGGGGTATTACATGCAGAACAAAGAGCTTGATTTTCGGTGAAAAACCTACATTCACAAGAAATAAAAATTAAATATAATAATAAAATTAAAATTATTTAAAATTATACTTTTTGGGAAGCTTATAATAAGGACTACATACTTACAAAAATTAAATTTTCAATGAATTCATTTGATCCCCCAAAAGGTAAATCAAAAGTGGTTTTTTATGAGCATTTTGATAGGTGTAAAGGAGACTTTGTTATAGGTATGGTTTAAAACTAGCGAGGTTCTATCCAAGGGAGTTTGATCTAAGGTAGTTTGATCAAACCCTCTTCAATTGGAATGCTTTAAATGGAACTTTTTAAGGTTTAAATCATTATATTTTCTAAAAATATGTGATTTCAGCAAAAATCAGAATCTCCCAAAAATTGTAAACCAACTTTGTGGGATCACCCTCAAATTATGCTAATTAAGGAAAATCAATTCCAATTCACTCTAAGACTCAATAAGATGAAAATCTAGGTCTAATTGGCTCACCTTTATGGATGAAATTCAATCTACACACCTTGTTGATCTACATCTTAATGAAACCCTATAAAAAGGCCTTAATTGATCCTAGGTTCTTTGCATTAGACTTAGGATCACCCTTTTCTTTGTTTCACTTAGTGTCTGTAACACCATTATTGACAACATTTTTGTTTTTATTCCAATAACGAGATTTTGCATTGGAAGGTTTGGCATTGTTCTCTTTATAAATTTTGACTAATCCCTTAGCTATGAGTGCTTTTTCAATGATGAAATCCTTGTTATTGACCTTGGCAAAGGTAGATGCACAATGAAGACACAATTGATAAGCTAGCTCAATTTGAAGATTCTCAAGAAAGATATTGACCTTTTTTTCTTAGGGAGATGCAATGAAAGATGACTTGCTTGAGCTCGACACCTTTGTAGATAATTAGAAAAAGGTCTCCCTAGGACATTATTTGTTTGTCATCATTATAAGAGAAGTGTGCCACAAAATTCTCTAATAAATCAGAAAATGTCAAAATAGACCCACGAGGGAGGTGTAAAAACCATTCTAATTCTTGTCCACCTAGACTATGAGGGAACAAATGAAGGAGATAGTTCTCATTGTAAAGAACCTCTTGGCAATGCATGTAGAACTCTTGAAGGTGATCATGCTCATCACCCTTTCCCTTATACTTATCAAATTTTAGAATTTCAAAATGTTTTGGGAAAGGAGTTGTGGCAATTGATGGATCAAATGGATACAGGCAGATTTCCTCAAATTTAAAGGACATCTTTGTGGAGGTTCTTGCTTGTAAGTCTCTAAGAGTGGCTTTCATATCTTCCCACTTTTTTTATTGGCATAGATGAGAATGAAGCTACCAGATTGGATTGAGGTAGGGGAGCATATTGATTGTATGAAGGTGGCAGAAGATGAGATGAATTGAGTGGTGGATTAGGATATGAAGATTATGGTTGGATGTATGGGGGTTGTTGTGATGAGTGAAGTTGATAAGATTATTGTTGGAGTGGATTGGAATATGGTTGTTGTAATAGAGGAGGTTGGGTATATGATGGAAAATTGGGTGGATATTGTGAAGAGACTTGTGGGATACCTCCATAAGTTTGAACAAGAGGTTGTGATAGAGGGGATTGTTAATTGTAGGTTGGGTGTTGTGTATGATATGGTGGTTTTTGATGGTGAGATTTACATTGAAGCGGATCAGACTGAGATTAAAATGGATTGGTGTATGATTGTTTTTGTGGTTGTTGTTGTTGATATTATTGATAGGAAGAATCATGTGAAGTGTATTTTTAGTGGGGAGTGATAGGAGGTGGTTGATAATAGATATCCTAAATATAAGGCTCCACAAAATATGATGATATATTGGAGATAGCATGGAGAGAAATAGTGGGGTGGAGGATTATGATATGATTATGGTGGTTGTGGTTTATATTGGGATGAAGGATTATTTCATGGTTGGGATGGAGGTTGTTGATACTATTGTGGTTGTGGTTGTTGATAAGATTATGAAGGTGCTTTAAGAGGTGATGGGATGGAATGATTGGGATTGAATTGTGGAGTTTTATTTGCAAGGGGTAGAATCTAGGATGAAGATGGAGCAGAAGCATAAGAAGTGTGATAAAGTGGTTTAGTCATTACAAGAGGAATATGTGAGGGTATTAAGGCTATAGTATTAGGTGCAAAGCCCACCATACTTCCTAAATGTGAGGGGTGAGTGGATGTTTGTGATGGTTAGTTTTGGATGTTTTATAGGATAGAATTATAGAATTGTGTAGATGGTGCAAGTGTAGGTCCCTGAACATTACTAAAGTTTGTTCTAGCCCCCCACAACAAGAATATAAAAAGGAGAATGTGGGACTCGAATAGCCACTTCATTCTAAATTTAGGTTGATACCAAGAATTCTCAGGAGGATCTTGGGGAGTTTGAGAGACCTAAAGAGCTTGCATAGGTTGAGAAACCTAAGGAGGCTTTGGGGTAAAAGAACAAAGTTATGTCACACTTTCGACCAACTAAATAGTTCTAGGAAAAACTTTTTTGAACTAAACAATTTCAGTTGAACCAATTTCACCTAAAACCACATGGCTTATACGTGGCACATAGAGTTTTGGGTGAAACCCTTTCACTCGAAATCATAAAATTTGAATTTTCCCCTTTGTCACATCAAAATGTGGCTTCTTTTATGTGTGGGGTTTTGGTAGAAAGGGTTTCGACCGAAACCCTTTCTACCAAAACCCCACACATAAAAGAAGCCACATTTTGATGGTTTCAGTCAAAACCCTTTCTATCAAAAATGTCTATGTGGCATTCTAGTTGGTAGCCAACTCATCTTTTTTAAAGATTTTCTAAAATTTTCAACTTCAACTAAGTATTTCTTTAGTCAGAATGATTTTTAAAAAAACACCCTTTTGTAGAGCTTGGAGTGGTGAATCCAAATATGTAATTTTTTAATATTTTGATTAGTTTTAATATATTTTATTTTTAAAATAATGCAAGTAGGTTGTTAAAGTTAAAAAAGAGGTTGATAAGAAATTAAGAAAAAAAGGTAAAACATATTATTTTTTTGAAAAATATATGGTGCACTAGAGGAGTCCTCTTCAAAAGGGTTTTTTTCTTTTTTTCAAATGATTAAAAAAATAGACAATAGTTGACATCAAATGAAAACTATCAAATTTTGACAAGTTTGACTTTAAAATGTTATTACGAGACAAATATACATCAATTTTATTTTTTTAAATGCCATGCACTACGTATTGAAGTTACCTATTTGGAGAAAAAATAGGGGAAAATGAAGCCTTTTTGTATTTGTTTCTTGACATCAAGTGAACATCACTTTCTCCTGAAATTTTCAACATTCCAAAATCTACTCTTAAATTGATAAAAAAAAATTAAAACAATTTTTAAAAAATATGAAAAATTATAGGAATAAACTTCATCAATATTTCTACATTTCATTAGTTTACATCATTTTGAAATTCAAAAAAACATAAAGACCACTTTTATGTGGTTGAATTTTACAATTATTTTTGTTGTTGCTCGATTCCTTTATAAAGTGTGAGATAAGTTTGTACTTTTACCTTGTGAAGCCTAAGTTGTTAGGTTTCATTGTTCCTAATATTGTGACATATCGCACCCAGGTGGAGGTCTAGTGCCTTGCATGAGTAAAGTATCAAGAACTTGCTCTAAACATTCACTGAGGAGATGATCAGTCATTTGCACATTGGAAGGATCACTAAGATACTTGTCTAGAGTTATCTCAGTTTGTGACACCATTCCTTCCTTAAGAGATACTCAGCCATGAGGATGATTTTGAATCTGTTGAATGACTTTGCATGTTGGTTTGTTGGGATCCTTAATAGGTAGGTGGATTGGGAGGATAAGGCGATTTATGGGATTATTGTTGTTATTGTTCCATGAGCCTTTTCAACTACAATCAGGTGACAATGGGCATGAAAGGTGTGGTTGGATGATGAAGATGATATGAAATCCAAGGGCAAGACTAAATAGTGATGGTTGGATGATTGATTAAGTGATTGATTGGATAGTTTATTGGATGATCAATTAGGTGATGAATTGATGTAGCACTCCAATTAAATTTGAGAACTTGATTCGATGATGATAGGATCAATTGCTACTTGACATAGGCTAGGTTCTCAAGAAAACTAGATGATGATGATGATGAGATAGTACTTGAGATAGGCAACATTCTCAAGCATGCATTATTTCAATTTGAACTAGATCTCTTTTTTGAGGTAAGTTGATTTGGCCGAGGATGATTACTAACTCAGGACAAACGAGGTTCCTAAGCAAACATAAAGATGGATGATATGCATTGTTTGATTAGTTGATTTGGATGCAAAAGTTCTCAAATTGATGTTTGGGAGGCTAGATTGCGAAGTTTGATGGGGATGTTCAATAGATGCATCTAGGGATGTTCTTGGGTGATTAGAAATATGATTTGGTGACCTTTAGGAAATGTGATGTTACAAAAGTGGATGATATAGAAGATTGAGAAGTGATAAAAAAAATTGATTACAAAATTGAACTCAGAACACTGAGGGATATCTTTGGTTGAAGGGGTTCACTCTCTGGTTTTTCTATGGGAAATAGATCTACCTAAGAAAAAAGTAGATTTTCCTATGGATAGAGTGAAGATACCTATGAATGGATCTTCGTCTAAGTGTATATATCTATGGACAAAGTGTATCCACCTAAGGAGGAAAGCTAGTTACGAACCAATGGAGCCTCCCAAGAACAAATAGATCTACCTCTGAACAAAGAAAAGCCACCTATCAAGAATGAATATCCACTTATTGATGATCGAAAAGGATGGATAACATATCCTCCTATGAAGAGAATGGAGTCACCTATGCACAAAGCAGATTCACCTCTAAATAAAGTGTATCTTCCTCTAAATGATTGATAGACTAGACTGATTGGACAAGGAAAAATTAGTGGTCTCTGAATAGAGTGCAGTCATCTATCAATAGAGAGGATTTTACCCTCAAGGATGTGTATCCCCTATAAGAAGATAAATGACTTGACGACAAAGGATGACTCAAAAAATTGGATATACATGGATAGGGATAGACAAAAGACACTCAATGGTATCGACAAGAAGACATGCCAAGTATCACAAACCTAAATTAGTCAAGTGGTTGTGTTAACCTATCATAGGTCCCCTAGTCATGAGTCTAGTATCTTGAGATTGGAATGGAGTGTCATTCAGTGAGAGTCAGTGAGAGTCGGTAGATAGGGATCTAATGGCATAAGCCTAAAGTGGTAATGAGCTCACATTCTCCCTTTCTACAGATTTCTTGAGACCTTCCTTGAAGAAATCCTACCTCTACTCAAGGGGATACATGGTGAGTAGATTTGGGCATGATATTGTACCCTGCATTTTGATAGTCAACTACTGAAAGGTCCTAAGCTAGGCTAAATACAAGTGATCTAGTGTGTCCTCTAAAAACCAAGAAGGTGCATGAGGCATGTCTGTGAATGCCAACTTTTCACAAGTGTGGGTTGGGAATGTTAGTTAAGTCACTCGAACCAACCTTGCACTCCTAACTTGGAATCACCTGAGTATCAAAGTTTTGCTAAATGTGACGTGGCTAGATTAGGGTACAACTTTTGTTCTCCCTCCTTTCTATACCCCGTTGATCACATGGTTGAGGTCATCCCTTATGGTGATGAAATCCCAAAGAAGGCCTCCTAAATGGAAGGTGATGCTACATGTTTCTAATTCCTAAGCTCGCACGTAGAACAAGGGGAGAGCATACATGCAAAACTAGAACATTTGGGATGACTCACAAAGGACTTGGATTACTTTGTGGTTTCTAATCCCTAGGGTCAGACATAACACAAGGGGAGAGCATATGCCAATGAAAATTCCCAAACACAACAAATAATAGATTGACCCCTTTAGAAAATGAAGGGTTCCTAGTTAGTGCAAATATACTTATGATAGTCATCGACCAATCATCTTGAAAATAAAAGTTAGTATTTTTTATTCATTAATCTTCAACTAACAAGGCTAAAAATGGTTAGGAAACACTCACAAACATAGAAAAACAAGTTATTTGGTTAGTGATAAATTGGTAACAAATTAAAAATTTAAAACAAAAATGTAAGAGAATTGTTACCAGCATGGTCACGTATGAACAGAGCAAAGTTTCCCCTAAAGGAATCAAAGCCACCTATCTAGAAAATTTTCCTCTAAAGCCTATAGATCTACCTATTAGGATGTCAGGTCTACCTTTGAATAATGTAGAGTTTACTATGAAGATTCCAAGTTTTTCCACCTATAGGTCTACCTATGAAGGTATCATAGTCGTCGTGTAGTGGCATATCCACCTCTAAAGATATGAATCCACATATGAATCTATTTAAGTCTAGAAGGGGTTGGACCCAAAGTACATCCACCCCTAAGAAGGCATGACTTCCTTTGAGGAAGGTGTATCCACCTATGTAATGGATCTACCTTTAAAGCTAAAACTTGCAACTATAAAAAATATAAAAAACTACAAGAAACAAGTTAAAAGACCCATGATGTGGGTCCCACCATGCATGCCAAAAATGTGTACGATAATTTTTGCAAACTAAAATGCAAGAAAAAATATCAATTAAACCACACAAAATGAAAAACCAAAACAAACACTCAAGATAGGGGAAAACAAGCTCAAACTTGCTCCAAAATGGTTGAAAATAGAGTCGATGAAGAGCTTGATGTCATGATTTACCTGTGGATGCAAATAGATGTGTGTTAAATGTTGATTTCAACAACATAACACTTAGATTTTTCTCAATTTTGGTAATGGGTAATCTTCAAAAATGACTAAGTGTAGTCATTTACCAAGGGGAGAGGAAGATGGATGACTAGGATGGAGGATTGGGGAAGGTCAGTTGATATGCCTTGAGGCATCTCAACCTTTGTGGTTGTGACACTTTTCTCCATGAGAGGAGGTGAGAGGATGGAGGAGGTACTTTGTAAGTACCCTAGGAGTATGGGCAAGATCTCCCTCATAAAGAAATTTTTGTCCAATCTCCCCAAATCATTGGGGGGATTTGACAAGGGGAATTAAAAATTCCCTTTTAATACAAATGGGGAAGACAAAAGGAATTAAAAATTCTAAGAGGGACATGGGGAAAATAAAATGGAATTAAAAATCCATAAGCGCATGGGGATTTCATCTCCAAAAGGAGTTAAAGCATCTATAAAAGGGTTGACTAAATGGAGTACCATAAATGGCAAGGGGATTAGGTTGTCCTAATTAGGAGATTAGATAGTGCAAGTAAGAGGGTTAGGTGAGGGATTAGATTAATTATGAGGATTAAGAATCCACTTGCAAAAGTTGGAGCATATGACACCCCCTAGTCATGGATTAGAAATGTGCACATCCTAATAATTAGATTAAGCAAGTGGATTAGGATTAGGCCAGAATTATGGAGGATTTGACTAGGAGACAATTAAATATTAAATTTAATTCCTATAGGATAAATGACTAAATTAATTAAATTGGTATATTTATTTGATTTAGAGAGAAGGGTTAAAAATGACAAGATATTTAATTATTTAATTAAATACCTTGGGGATTTAGAGGACTTTAAGATATTAATATTATTAATTAAATAATAAAAATATTATTTAATTAATGCAGATGAGAAGGGATGATAGATAAAATAAAGAAAATTTGACCAAAAGTGAATGGTCAAATTTAGTGTCTACAACAACTTTGTGATGATTTATTTTGCTAGGAGTCCTTGGAGGAAGTTTGGAGTAAAAAATATAAATCTAGTTTAGGTTTAGATGGAGGATTAGGATTATGGATTTGAGGATTAGGATTAGATGGATTATTAGGATTAGGTGGAGGATTGTAATTAAATGGGTGATTAGGATTATAGCTTGGAGGATTCTAGGATAAGGGATTAAGATTGTGGGTGGAGTTGATGGGGGTGTTGTACAAAGATGGAGATTGGGATATGGATAGGTGAGAATATGGAGATGTAGATATTGGGTAAGAGGGATGTGTAAGTGAGGGAAAAAGGAAGATATGGATGGGGGATAGGATGAATTTCTCTTGTTAAAGGTAGGATAAGTGTAACAAATTGATATGTGTGGAGGTGTGGTGGGATAGGTTTTGCTAGCCATTTCTTAGCCAAAATGAATTTTATTGTGGATGGCTAAGTGGTGGAAGCTTGGAGAAAGTTTTCTATTGATGATGACTTCAAGGTGGTTCTATTGCAAGAGTTTCACCCTTGGTCTACTTGTGTCGTGCAGTGCATTCCTTAGGTTCATGACATGGCTTAACTGCCTCCTATGGATCTTGGATCTTGTATAAATTTGGTTTTTGTATCAAGCATTAACAGGTTGATCTTTTGGTGCAATGAAAACCGCTTGTACAACAATTGGTATCAGAGCCAAGGTCATAGGTTTGAACCCATCACTTGCATTGAGGGGGATTGTTGCAAGAGTTTCACCCTTGGTCTAATTGTGTTGTGCACCGCAGTGCTTGGGTCTATGACATGGCTTAACCCCCTCATGTGGATCTTGTATCTCATATAAATCTGGCGGTTGTATCGGGCATTAATAGGTCGATCTTTTGGTGCAATGACAACTGCATGTGCAATAGTGCAATAGGTCCATGAGACTCTCATTATCATAATTGGGAACATATTTAAGTCGATCAACAATACTATCCCCATCATCATCATTGTGAGTGACTTGATTTAAACTAATTTGATCTAAGGTGTTCATAATGATGTAAGAAAATTTTCAGTGCCGAATAAACAAAATAATAATAAGCACAAATTTAACATGGTATTTACATGGAAAACCTAGTAAAATTATACTAGGGAAAAAACCACAGGAAAATATCTTTCATTTTTCTTATTTCTCAATAAATTTGCAATTACAATAGCCTTCAAAAAGTTATAGAAAACATGGCTTCAAAAGAGTATAATAAATTTGAGTTGTAGAGTCCTTATCGAACAAAAATTTCCAAAAATAGAAAGTGTGACTCATGCAACTACATGTTGAACATTTGTCAAAACTACCATAAATAGGGAGTCCTAAAAAAAATTGACTTCGTAAAAAATGCTTTTGATATAATGTCATTCGGCGTCCAAGGTGGCTACAATAGCCCCCTGGGACCCTTATCATTATTGGGATTACAGAATCTCAACCTTAGAAACCTAGCATTTAATTTGTTATTATTTGATGTCAATTATTTAATTTTCTAAGTTAATTGTTTATTAGAATTGTTGTGACTTTGAGGGACCTACACATGTGGTGGCATCCTACATGGAAGGTGATATGTATAATTTGTAAGTTATTTTAGTGGAGGTAGGCATCCACTTTGGAGGACCTAAATTTGTGTGTAATTTAGTGGCATTTGTCATAAGTTACTATGTAATGGGCTATGAAAACTTTCTATATCAATTTATGACTAATTATGATGGTGGAAGAGTCATGTCTGATAAATAGTAAGTTAACTATGACAGGTGGGACCAATGTGATGGAGGTGCCTACACATGCAAGGCATTTGTATGCATACATGCTCATTGCATGTTCTATGGTGGCTAATTTTAAGGAGATGGGTTTTAGAAATAGAAAACGCCCAATATATGGGTTTTGATTATGACATGTCATAATCAACTCATGTTCACATGTGGGCATGGATTTTAGTTTTAGAAAGTTTTGCCACCTCCTCTTCATGTTGAAAGGCTATAAATAATTGATTCCTTAGTGTATTTTCCAAATGATAGGTTGAAGATTGTTAACATGTTGTTAGACTATCAAAATTGCTCCAAATTCATGTTGTAGTGTGAGACTCCTGAAGAGCATTGCTATGATTTTGTATTGTAATTTTTGTTGTTGCTGATAATACAAGTTGGGTTGCATATTTGGAGTGTTTATTTTTTCTCGAAAGGGTTTTCCTATGTAATCAATGTATTGTGGTTTGCATTTATTATATGTTTTTACATGTTATTGAATGTGCATCTATTTGTAATTGTAGCTATTTAAGGTGTTTAAAAGAAAATTAGTAACTCTCCCCTACTTTGATTAGTGTAGGAAGCATATTTCACACACTCAACTCCCTTTCAGTCATTGCAACCTTCAATTGAATAAAAGGCCTTCGACCATATTAAGCTCATACCTAAAGCACTAGATAGATGTCAATTTTGACTATGTAGGAGCTGAGATATAACTCATATAACATGTTTGATTCACTCAAGGAATCAAGCCTCCAAGATCATCTGCAAAATCCAACAACCTTCCACAAGAGAGAAAAGGAAGAACATGAAATTGCAACAATGGATGCAAGATATGCAAATATCCAATACTCAAGATTGCAATAATATATTGGAATTACACAACTAAAAAATATCTTAGTTGAGTTGCTTGGATTGATTAAATGTACACATGAATGCTTACTTATATAAGAAAGAAGTGAGATAGGATTAGAAAATATCATGACAAGTGGCTAAATCCTATCACATGAGACAACTAAGTCGTAACAACCCAGGACACAAACATTAAATTATCAATGCAAATATTGAATGCATGAGAGAATTATTAAATTCCTAGATAACTAAAAGTAAATAATGAGGCATGGCCCCATTATAACTAACTTCTAGAAATGACAACTAAGAACTTAACTCCTAAGTAAACTTATAATAATGTGAATAGGTCCTCACTAATATCTAGTTAGGAAATAACCCCATTCACACCAACACTCCCCATAAGTGCAACTTAGGGAGTAGATTATTATGTAAATGACACAAACATGGGTCCCAACTACAAGGCCATGTTAGGTACCCATGTACAAATGCAAATGCAATATCTCACAAATGGAGAAAAGGAGAAAACCCAGTGAGACAAAACTCCTCCCTAAAAGAGATGAATACAATAATTCTCTCCATCAAAAAATAAGAGGACAAAACCCCATTTGAGAAAAAAAACCTCCCCATAAGAGAGATAAAGAAAAAGAGACCATTTAGCACCCCATCAATGAATTGATCCATCACATATCCATTCAATCTCCATCCACACAAAGGATGATAAGAGAGACTATATAGCCCCCCCATAATGAGTAACTTGTTGCAAGGAATCACTATAAGCACACTATAAAGTAACACTAGAATCTTTAATTTGACAAGCAAAGGAAAGATAATTATGTTTGCTAGAAACTATATTAGTTTCACTCAAGGAATCAAGTTGGAATCATGATAAAGCAATAGCAGACCCGATGCCAAGGAACACCAGAACACCCACTATATCATGCAACCCTTGAATCTATGAAGCAACTATCAATTGAAAAAATATTTGGAGGAAAAATAAAGAGCAAAGAAAATGTAAACCTAATGATTGCAAAAAAGGAAATAGTGCATGCACTAATGAATGTTCACATCGGCCTCCATGAATAAAAATGACCTTAGATCTATGTAGAGGAAAAAATCTAGAAATACGGCCTGCACCACTATGAAGTGCTTAGAACTAGTTGTCCATCGATATTTTTTAAAAAGGGGTAAATTTTTCCAGCTGATAGTCAACAAACATGACCCTTTTGATTTGATTTCTAAAAAAATTTCTAGATGTATGCAAAAACTAATGGATACCTAGATAATTTATTTTGATGCTACCAATAAAACCCAAAAAGCATTTTTGTATGCAAAAACCAAAACATGCAATTTGGTAAAAAAAATAAACTTCACCTATAGGAAAAATAGTTGCACTAGGCTATTTGATAGTCGTTTCTATAAAATTTTCTTAGTATCTACAAAATCTAGTAGATACCCAAATGGTATTTTATGGTTTTGAACAAAACCCAGAAATCATTTTTCTCAAAATACACGAGGCGAAATATATATGCTATTTTTTATCCATTATGCACCTTGCAAAATCTCAAGCTCAAATCACCCTTAGATCTAAGAAGAGGTTTTGTAACTTCAAAGCTCTGATACCATGTTAGAAGCTAGGACATAGCTCATAGAACATGTTTGAGTCACTCAAGGACTCAAGCCTCCAAGATCATTTGCAAAAACCAACAACCTTCCATAAGAGGGAAAAGCAAGAACATGAAATTACAACAATGGATGTAAGATATGCCAATATGCAATACTCAAGATTACAATATATTGGACTTACACAACTAAAAAATATCTTAGCTGAGTTGCTTGGATTGATTAAATGTACATATGAAGCCTTGCTTATATAGGCAAGGAGTGAGATAGGATTAGACAAGATCATGACAAGTGTCTTAATCCTATCACATGAGACAACTAAGCCATAACAACCTAGGACACAAGCATTAAATTCTCAATGCAAATATTAAATACATGAGAGAATTATTAAATGCCTAGATAACTAAAAGTAAATAATGATACATGGCCCCATTATAACTAACTTCTAGAAATGACAACTAAGAAACTTAACTCCTAAGTAAACTTATAATAATGTGAATAGGTCCTCACTGATAACTAGTTAGGAAATAACCCCATTCACACCAATAGACTATTCATCACTACTTGAATAACAAAAAAATTGACTTCATATTCCAACAAGTGATTGGTTTACCCTTGATTATGGCTTTTTTGTTGGGGTAGGGTATGGATTTATGAGTTGGATGGGATTAAGATGGATGAAAGTGGATTAGAAAAGATTGGATGGGGAGGATTCAGATTAGATGGTTGGATAATATTATGGAGAGGGCATGCATTCAGCTCAACAAACCAATAGATCCCTTATTAAGCAACTTAATGACTTAGATGTACTACATTTAATTTATAAACCAAGGAATCATTATTTATTGGATGGTGTTGGAACTTTATGTGCATTTATGAATTCTAAGTTATCCTAGAACTTGCGTATAAAATAGTTAACTAAAATAAA